>CADEHL010000910.1:0-21699 GCA_902827135.1 Harpagifer antarcticus
TTCCTGTTCTCCCCTTTCTTTCCGTTTCTCCATGCTTTCCTGTCTCCATGCTTTCCTGTTCTCCATGCTGTCCTGTCTCTCCATGCTGTCCTGTCTCCTGCTTCCTGTCTCCATCTTCTCCTGTTTCTCCATGCTGTCCTGTCTCCATGCTTTCCTGTCTCCATGCTGTCCTGTCTCCATGCTGTCCTGTCTCCATGCTTTCCTGTCTCCATGCTTTCCTTTCTCCATGCTTTCCTGTCTCCATGCTTTCCTGTCTCCATGCTTTCCTGTCTCCATGCTTTCCTGTCTCCATGCTTTCCTGTCTCCATGCTGTCCTGTCTCCATGCTGTCCTGTCTCCATGCTTTCCTGTCTCCATGCTGTCCTGTCTCCATGCTGTCCTGTCTCCATGCTTTCCTGTCTCCATGCTTTCCTGTCTCCATGCTGTCCTGTCTCCATGCTGTCCTGTCTCCATGCTGTCCTGTCTCCATGCTTTCATGTCTCCATGCTGTCCTGTCTCCATGCTGTCCTGTCTCCATGCTTTCCTGTCTCCATGCTGTCCTGTCTCCACGCTTTCATGTCTCCATGCTGTCCTGTCTCCATGCTTTCCTGTCTCCATGCTTTCATGTCTCCATGCTGTCCTGTCTCCATGCTGTCCTGTCTCCATGCTTTCCTGTCTCCATGCTTTCCTGTCTCCACGCTTTCATGTCTCCATGCTGTCCTGTCTCCATGCTGTCCTGTCTCCATGCTGTCCTGTCTCCATGCTGTCCTGTCTCCATGCTGTCCTGTCTCCAGGTTGCTATTTCCATGATTTATTTTAAAAGCCCTCCTTTGGCTGCGTGACTCTTCAAAGACCCTCTCCCCGTGTCCCAGGGGTCTTTGCAGCCCCTTTACAGCAGGGCTGTCAAACCCAAGGCCCGGGGGCCAAATCCGGCCCGTGACTTCACTTCCTGTGGCCCCACAAGAGCTTTTAAATAATATCATACAGTTTGTTTATTATACGGTTACATGCCGATTTACAGAAGCGTTGCCCATAAACTACATGTCCCACAATGCATCTCACCTTTTTATCTTAGAATTTGACTTATTTTTCAAAATTTCACTTTTCTTTTTTTTTTTCCTTTGTTTCCAGAATGTGGATTTTCTCTTGAAATCATTTTGTGGCTTTCTCCCTGAAGAGACTTGCAATGATTTGCCCTCGACTTCTGCTTTCACACCGAGTTAATGTATTAAGTTATTACCCTATCCGATAATAACCCAATGCAGAGGCAGTAATGTAATATAATACATTATTTATATATATTAAATATGTATATATGTATTTTTATATAGTCTTAAAGTTAAGACGGTTTGATCTCCAGAGACGCTCAGACTAAACGTCTCCAGGGCTTTGGATCGTTGGAATCGATGCAGAGCGGATATGAATGACTCTCTGTGGCTCACATTGAAACCATCCTGCAGACCCTTCCCCTGTTAGTGACATGACACACATTAGGACCCTGCAGGAACCCTCTGGGAATCATCATCATCCTCCTCCTCCTCCTCCTCCTCCTCCTCCTCCTCCTCCTCCTCCTCCTCCTCCTCCTCCTCCTCCTCCTCCTCCTCCTCTCCAGATGAAATAGATGAAGGATTCTTCTGAAGCCACCTGAAAGAAAGTCAGTTTTTAAATCAGGGTTTTGAACTCGATCACTCACACAGCTTTTTCTCTGGAAGTCCTCCTCTAATCTAACTGGGGGTAGCTTACTGTATTATAATATATATATAAATATATATATATATATATATATTATACATGTGTAGGGTCGAAAAAGCACTCACTTGTAAGTAAAACTAGCACCAACACAGTGTACAAATACTTCATTACAAGTAAAAGTCCTGACTTCAAAATGTTACTTAAAGGGGACCTATCATGCTAAATGCACTCTTGTACGTCTTGTATAAATGAACATGTGTCCCCGGAGTTCCAGGGAACTCACCAAGTGTCAGAAAACACAACCCTCTCTTTTCCTCCGTACCCAAATCTCTAAAAAAGGGCTGCAACGGATCTGACACAGACTGATCCAGATTTGAACACTGTCCTGACGTCAGTAAAGTGGCGCTACGGCTATTGGTCAACTCTCCACCTTTCAGGAATGAGAGGTTGGGCCACGGCCGGCCATTGCCGCTCGAAAGCGCTGGAGACGCTGTAGTACATATGCCAGGCCTGTAAGTGGCGCTGTAGTCTGCCACAAAAGCAGCGAAGAAGACTTCCCTTGCATGGTTGCCATGGTTGCCCTTCTGTTTATTCTCCGCCGTGGCTCTTTCTCTCCCCGAGGCGTTTGCTCCTGTGATTCAATGCAACCCCTCCCCGTCGAGGCCAGCGCTGTAACTCTCTCCGTCCACCAGCAGGTGACAAACACCCACCTCTCCGCCTCTTCCAAGGCCGAGGGGACCGTGCCGCAGAGCTTCAGTTAGGTTTTCTTTCGTCGGTCAACATGTCCGTTAAAGTTTAAATCTTCCGGACAAAATTAGAAAAGTGCCGGTCAAAAGTCTTCTTTGTTATTTATTGAGCTTTAAAACAAATGAATAACGACTCTATACAATAATATAATAAAACACGGAGGACGGAGATCTATTTTTCTCCCCCTCGTCTGACTTGGTCAGAGCACGCTCCCCTCTCCTGCAGGGGGCGTGGTCAGCTGCAGGGGGCGTGGTCAGCTGCAGGGGGGCGTGGTCAGCTGCAGGGGGGCGTGGTCAGCTGCAGGGGGCCATGGTCAGCTGCAGGGGGGCGTGGTCAGCTGCAGCTCACAGAATCAGCCCCTGCAAAAACAGGGCTGGAAAGAGCAAATAGAGCGAAATGAGGCTAAACTGCAGGATCTGTTTGGTATTTTGAAAACAGAAACGTATAAATATACCTTATGGCCCTACAATATACAGAGGTCTCAGATACAAATACATAAAAAACATGTCTATGAAGTGTTTTGCTCCAAACACCCAAACAGATCATTCTAGCCACGCCTCATATCCCTCTGTTTCACTTCCTGTTTCTAAAGTGCTGATTTGGGTATGAAGCTTTAAAGAGGAGGGGTCTGAGCTCATGCGGGACCCGGCAGCTACCGTCTAAACTAAATGCTGCCGTGATGAAACGCCATATCATGGATTATCAAGGATCTGAAACAGTCTGGAGCTCAAAGGCTTTCTCTCTTGCCGGTTATACCACAAGGTGAGTTCCTTTCTACTTCCTGCTTCTGCACACACATGCTCTCCAGTACAGGTTAGCTCTGAGTGTTAGCGATGCTAATGTAAACACCGACCATATTACGTCCAAAACAGTCGGGCATTGTTTCTGATAGCAGCTTTCTGATTGGGCCGTGGATCCACATTTCAGATGTTACGTCATATCGGACGCAAATCTGGATCAGCTCCGTTGTTCCACGTTTTTAGAGATTTGGGTACGGAGGAAAAGAGAGGGTTTTTTCCCCGACACACCGGGGACACACCGGGGACACATGTTGATGTATAAGAGACATCAACATGTGCATTTTGCATGATAGGTCCCCTTTAAGTTAACAAAGCGTCAGCAGAAAAATCAAAGATCAAACCAAACATTTTTCATCACTGATTTACAGATTGCTAGTTCACTATATAATAATATACGTATACCTGGTGGTGAAACATGTTTTCAGATTCTCTGCTTTAATAAAAGTACTAACACCTAACTGGAAGAAATACTGGAAAAAGTCCTGCATTCAAAATATATGAAATGTAACAGTAACCAATGCATTCGGAAATAAATCAAAAATGCAACGTTTGTCCTCACGTCGCTGTGTGACGTCGTCGCGCCGCTCTCAGCTCATTGGTTAATGATCTAATATGTAATCATCACAATGTGTCCGACTGTAACCATAAGCATGCACAGATATCGCAGAACGCTAGAACACTCAAAGACTCAGCAACAGGTCCACATTCAGTTTGAGGAAACTAATGAAATGCATTTAATGCTGCTTCCTTGTTAAACACTGACATAATAACCACTAATGATAATCCATATGTGTGTCTTGTCTTCTTGTCTTCTTGTCTTCTTGTCTTGTTGTCTCAGGAAAGCCTTTGTAAGCGGCGCTCTGCTGTTTTAGACTTTGCATCCATCTTCTTCTTCTTCTTCTTCTTCTTCCTTTTGCTTTGAGGATGCTCTCAGTGGGATCCATCTTGTGTTCCTGCTGTCAGAGAGACGAATGGTTTCTCCTCGGGGGAGAAGCAGGAAGTAAATGTAGACGTTAACCTCCGCCTACTTTCAAACAAAGCTCTGCTGCTTTGGGAGAACCAAGAACTCCCCTTTAATGAGCTGTTGACTCGGAGTAGGTGGGACATGAAGACAGAGACTCAAGCCGCGGGGAAGGACATTCACCTCCATCTTCAAATGTAGTTTAACAGAACTTTAGTTTGTTCTCGAGGAACTCCAAAAACTAAAGACGTATCCGGGGTTTTACAGACGTGTGCAAAATATGAAAATACTGTACTAGCCTTCTTACTCAGATCTGACACTTTAGTACAAGGTAGTAGAGGTACTCAGATCTTTTTAGGGCTATACCCAAATATCCGATATTCGTTCGTTGGAGTATTCGGGTTTCAATTTCGTTATTCGGAAATTCGTTTTTTTTCCCGTCAAATAAAAAAATGTGAAATCTCCAATATGAACGTCAGAGCTTGAGCCTCTTCGGGGGGGCTAACACTTAGCCAGAAACGTTATCGTTTACTTTCTCCGTCTTTATATGTAGATATGACTTCTTCTGCGTTAATCTCCGTCACGTTGTTTCCATAGCAACAACAACTTCCTGTCAACAGCGCTAACTCTCCTTCAAAATAAAAGCATGTCCATACAAAATAGGAAGCCGAGCCAAATTACACTTAAGACATTTACAACTGCAACGAAAGTAACAAACACGATGAGATATCCTTTCCAATTTCAAAGAACACAAATTGGGTTAATAAACAAATAACTATAAAACAACAATACTATAGAATAACAGAAGAATGCCGTGAATAAACCGAATATGCCCGCGGGCCGACTATTCCAATATTCACTGCTGATTACTGCCGAATATCCGGAGCCCGAAAAAAATGGTATTCGGGACAGCCCTAAGCTCTTTGAATAAAAGTAGAAGTACTCAGATCTTGTACTTGAGTAAAAGTAGAAGTACTCAGATCTTGTACTTGAGTAAAAGTAGAAGTACTCAGATCTTGTACTTGAGTAAAAGTAGAAGTACACAGATCTTATACTTGAGTAAAAGTAGAAGTACTCTGATCTTGTAGTGAAAGTAGAAGTACTCAGATATTGCACTTGAGTAAAAGTTGAAGTACTCAGATCTTGTACTTGAGTAAAAGTAGAAGTACTCAGATCTAGTAATTGAGTACAAGTAGAAGTACTCAGATCTTGTACTTGAGTAAAAGTTGAAGTACTCAGATCTTGTACTTGAGTACAAGTAGAAGTACTCAGATCTTGTACTTGAGTAAAAGTAGAAGTACTCAGATATTGTACTTGAGTAAAAGTAGAAGTACTCAGATCTTGTACTTGAGTAAAAGTAGAAGTACTCAGATCTTATACTTGAGTAAAAGTAGAAGTACTCGGATCTTGTAGTGAAAGTAGAAGTACTCAGATATTGCACTTGAGTAAAAGTTGAAGTACTCAGATCTTGTACTTGAGTAAAAGTAGAAGTACTCAGATCTAGTAATTGAGTACAAGTAGAAGTACTCAGATCTTGTACTTGAGTAAAAGTACTCAGATATTGTACTTGAGTAAAAGTAGAAGTACTCAGATCTTGTACTTGAGTAAAAGTAGAAGTACTCAGATATTGTACTTGAGTAAAAGTTGAAGTACTCAGATCTTGTACTTGAGTACAAGTAGAAGTACTCAGATCTTGTACTTGAGTAAAAGTAGAAGTACTCAGATATTGTACTTGAGTAAAAGTAGAAGTACTCAGATCTTGTACTTGAGTAAAAGTAGAAGTACTCAGATCTTGTACTTGAGTAAAAGTAGAAGTACTCAGATCTTGTACTTGAGTAAAAGTAGAAGTACTCAGATCTGGTTCTTGAGTAAAAGTAGAAGTACTCAGATCTTGTACTTGAGTAAAAGTAGAAGTACTCAGATCTTGTACTTGAGTAAAAGTAGAAGTACTCAGATCTGGTTCTTGAGTGAAAGTAGAAGTACTCAGATCTGGTAGTTTGACCAATGTTGCATTTAAAAGAGCAGTGTGTGAAAGAAAGATGGATTTAATACAGCAAATACACAGATATAAATCCAGCTACACAGATATTTATAAAATCAAACCTGTCTTTGCTCTCCTTTAATGTCCTGCTCCTCTCTCTATCCAATCAGAGTGCTATTAAGTGCTATTAAGTGGATTGGGCAAAGTCCCTCAGAGCCGCTGTGAATGCTCCCTAGACTCCTGTGTGTGTGTGTGTGTGTGTGCGCGTGTGTGTGTGTGTGTGTGTGTGTGTGTGTGTGTGTAATGTAATTATTAGTGTTTATGAATTCTTTCCCTGAGCAATCTTTGGCAATTTGAATAAATCCCTTTGTGAGATAACTGAGGAGGATCGTTGGTAAGCAGCATCTGTAGTGACCAGTAAGTAACACACACACACACACACACACACACACACACACACACACACACACACACACTGAAAACACCTCTACTGTGGATTTCTAATCTGTAATAATGGTAAAAGAAAGCAATAGGTTTCTCACAGCCTGCTGGATAGACAGAAAATCCAGTGCCTACATTTACCAGAATGCATTGCAACACAACATTGTGACGGAATAAATAATGACACATTAAAAAATATGCAATAAACAGATCAAATATAAGATAATACAAACATGTATATACACAAGTAAACGTCTGAGTACTTCTTGCACGGCACACATTTGGACACATAGTTCATTGTGGTTATTGTGGCTGATATTGTGACTCCTCTAAGGAGTGACACAGAAAGCAAGTCAACAAGCATTTACTCGGTGTGTTTGTTTCCCACTGACAACAGCGGAGTTTAGCTCGAGGCCACAAACACAAGCTGAGTTGCAAATAACAAACAGACGGTTTCCTCCGAGGCAAAGTCTAAAAGTAGAGGAGAGCACGGAGGAGGAGAGGAGGCCGAGGACATTCTGCCTTTCATGTAACACAGCATTACACGAGAACATCCTGCTCTCACACCAGGGGCGGACTGGCCACCGGGAATACCGGGAGTTTCCCCGGTGGGCCGGTGCTGTGCGGGGGCCGGTGCTGTGCGTGGGCCGGTTGGCCCCCCCTTGGGCCTGTCTGCCAATGAATCCCCGGGCCACGTTTCCCCCCAGTCCGCCCCTGATTCATTTACTGAACTCCAATCAGGAGAGACTTCCAGTGGTTGGTGCAAAACACGGATTTAGTGCCATGTACAAAAGACAAGAACACACACTCAGTATCTTTAGGAACACACACACTCAGTATCTTTAGGAACACACACACTCAGTATATTACACACTCAGTATCTTTAGGAACACACACACTCAGTATCTTTAGGAACACACACACTCAGTATCTTTAGGAACACACACACTCAGTATCTTTAGAAACACACACACTCAGTATCTTTAGGAACACACACACACTCAGTATCTTTAGGAACACACACTCAGTATCTTTAGGAAACACACACACTCAGTATCTTTAGGAACACACACACTCAGTATCTTTAGGAACACACACACTCAGTATCTTTAGGAACACACACACTCAGTATCTTTAGGAACACACACACTCAGTATCTTTAGGAACACACACACTCAGTATCTTTAGGAACACACACACTCAGTATCTTCAGGAACACACACACTCAGTATCTTTAGGAACACACACTCAGTATCTTTAGGAACACACACACTCAGTATCTTTAGGAACACACACACTCAGTATCTTTAGGAACACACACACTCAGTATCTTTAGGAACACACACACTCAGTATCTTTAGAAACACACACACTCAGTATCTTTAGGAACACACACACACTCAGTATCTTTAGGAACACACACTCAGTATCTTTAGGAACACACACACTCAGTATCTTTAGGAACACACACACACAGTATCTTTAGGAACACACACACTCAGTATCTTTAGGAACACACACACACTCAGTATCTTTGGGAACACACACACTCAGTATCTTTAGGAACACACACACACACAGTATCTTTAGGAACACACACACTCAGTATCTTTAGGAACACACACACACACAGTATCTTTAGGAACACACACACACAGTATCTTTAGGAATACACACACACTCAGTATCTTTAGGAACACACACACACTCAGTATCTTTAGGAACACACACACTCAGTATCTTTAGGAACACACACTCAGTATCTTTAGGAACACACACACTCAGTATCTTTAGGAACACACACACTCAGTATCTTTAGGAACACACACACACTCAGTATCTTTAGGAACACACACACTCAGTATCTTTAGAAACACACACACTCAGTATCTTTAGGAACACACACACACTCAGTATCTTTAGGAACACACACTCAGTATCTTTAGGAACACACACACTCAGTATCTTTAGGAACACACACACCAGTATCTTTAGGAACACACACACTCAGTATCTTTAGGAACACACACACACTCAGTATCTTTGGGAACACACACACTCAGTATCTTTAGGAACACACACACACACAGTATCTTTAGGAACACACACACACTCAGTATCTTTAGGAACACACACACACACAGTATCTTTAGGAACACACACACACAGTATCTTTAGGAACACACACACACTCAGTATCTTTAGGAACACACACACACTCAGTATCTTTAGGAACACACACACACTCAGTATCTTTAGGAACACACACTCAGTATCTTTAGGAACACACACACTCAGTATCTTTAGGAACACACACTCAGTATCTTTAGGAACACACACTCAGTATCTTTAGGAACACACACACTCAGTATCTTCAGGAACACACACACACTCAGTATCTTTAGGAACACACACACTCAGTATCTTTAGGAACACACACACTCAGTATCTTTAGGAACACACACACTCAGTATCTTTAGAAACACACACACTCAGTATCTTTAGGAACACACACACACTCAGTATCTTTAGGAACACACACTCAGTATCTTTAGGAACACACACACTCAGTATCTTTAGGAACACACACACTCAGTATCTTTAGGAACACACACACTCAGTATCTTTAGGAACACACACACTCAGTATCTTTAGGAACACACACACTCAGTATCTTTAGGAACACACACACACACTCAGTATCTTTAGGAACACACACACTCAGTATCTTTAGGAACACACACACTCAGTATCTTTAGGAACACACACACTCAGTATCTTCAGGAACACACACACTCAGTATCTTTAGGAACACACACTCAGTATCTTTAGGAACACACACACTCAGTATCTTTAGGAACACACACACTCAGTATCTTTAGGAACACACACACTCAGTATCTTTAGGAACACACACTCAGTATCTTTAGAAACACACACACTCAGTATCTTTAGGAACACACACACACACTCAGTATCTTTAGGAACACACACTCAGTATCTTTAGTAACACACACACTCAGTACTCTTTAGGAACACACACATCAGTATCTTTAGGAACACACACACCCAGTATCTTCAGGAACACACACACTCAGTATCTTTAGGAACACACACACTCAGTATCTTTAGGAACACACACACTCAGTATCTTCAGGAACACACACACTCAGTATCTTTAGGAACACACACACTCAGTATCTTTAGGAACACACACACCCAGTATCTTCAGGAACACACACACTCAGTATCTTTAGGAACACACACACTCAGTATCTTCAGGAACACACACACTCAGTATCTTTAGGGAACACACACATTCAGTATCTTCAGGAACACACACACTCAGTATCTTAGGAACACACACTCAGTATCTTTAGGAACACACACACACTCAGTATCTTTAGGAACACACACACACACTCAGTATCTTTAGGAACACACACACTCAGTATCTTTAGGAACACACACACTCAGTATCTTTAGGAACACACACACTCAGTATCTTTAGGAACACACACACACACTCAGTATCTTTAGGAACACACACACACTCAGTATCTTTAGGAACACACACACACTCAGTATCTTTAGGAACACACACACTCAGTATCTTTAGGAACACACACACACTCAGTATCTTTAGGAACACACACACTCAGTATCTTTAGGAACACACACACTCAGTATCTTTAGGAACACACACACTCAGTATCTTTAGGAACACACACACACACTCAGTATCTTTAGGAACACACACACTCAGTATCTTTAGGAACACACACACTCAATATCTTTAGGAACACACACACTCAGTATCTTTAGGAACACACACACTCAGTATCTTTAGGAACACACACACACTCAGTATATTTAGGTACACACACACTCAGTATCTTCAGGAACACACACACTCAGTATCTTTAGGAACACACACATTCAGTATCTTCAGGAACACACACACTCAGTATCTTTAGGAACACACACACTCAGTATCTTTAGGAACACACACACTCAGTATCTTTAGGAACACACACACTCAGTATCTTTAGGAACACACACACTCAGTATCTTTAGGAACACACACACTCAGTATCTTTAGGAACACACACACTCAGTATATTTAGGAACACACACACACTCAGTATCTTTAGGAACACACACACTCAGTATCTTTAGGAACACACACACTCAGTATCTTTAGGAACACACACACACACTCAGTATCTTTAGGAACACACACACACTCAGTATCTTTAGGAACACACACACTCAGTATCTTTAGGAACACACACACACTCAGTATCTTTAGGAACACACACACTCAGTATCTTTAGGAACACACACACACTCAGTATCTTTAGGAACACACACACTCTCAAGTATCTTTAGGAACACCACTTACACCCACTCAGTATCTTTAGGAACACACACACCTCAGTATCTTTAGGAACAACACACTCAGTATCTTTAGGAACACACACACTCAGTATCTTTAGGAACACACCACTCAGTATAACTTTAGGAACACGCACACTCAGTATCTTTAGGAAACACACACACTCAGTATCTTTAGGACACACACACACACAGTATCTTTAGGAACACACACACTCAGTATCTTTAGGAACACACACACACTCAGTATCTTGGGAACACACACACACTCAGTATCTTTAGGAACACACACTCAGTATCTTTAGGAACACACACACTCAGTATCTTTAGGAACACACACACTCAGTATCTTTAGGAACACACACACTCAGTATCTTTAGGAACACACACACACTCAGTATCTTTAGGAACACACACACACTCAGTATCTTTAGGAACACACACACTCAGTATCTTTAGGAACACACACACACTCAGTATCTTTAGGAACACACACACACTCAGTATCTTTAGGAACACACACTCTCAGTATCTTTAGGAACACACACACTCAGTATCTTTAGGAACACACACTCAGTATCTTTAGGAACACACACACTCAGTATCTTTAGGAACACACACTCAGTATCTTTAGGAAACACACACACTCAGTATCTTTAGGAACACACACTCAGTATCTTTAGGAACACGCACACTCAGTATCTTTAGGAACACACACACTCAGTATCTTTAGGAACACACACACACTCAGTATCTTTAGGAAACACACACACTCAGTATCTTTAGGAACACACACACACTCAGTATCTTTAGGAACACACACACACACTCAGTATCTTTAGGAAACACCCACACTCAGTATCTTTAGGAACACACACACTCAGTATCTTTAGGAACACACACACTCAGTATCTTTAGGAACACACACACATCAGTAACTTTAGGAACTACACCACATCAGTATCTTTAGGAACACCACACTCAGTATCTTTAGGAACACACACACCAGTATCTTTAGAAACACACACCACTCAGTATCTTTAGGAACACACACACTCAGTATCTTTAGGAACACACACACACTCAGTATCTTTAGGAACACACACACTCAGTATCTTAGGAACACACACACTCAGTATCTTTAGGAACACACACACACTCAGTATCTTTAGGAACACACACACTCAGTATCTTTAGGAACACACACTCAGTATCTTTAGGAACACACACACTCAGTATCTTTAGGAACACACACACACTCAGTATCTTTAGGAACACACACACTCAGTATCTTTAGGAACACACACACTCAGTATCTTTAGGAACACACACACTCAGTATCTTTAGGAACACACACACTCAGTATCTTTAGGAACACACACACTCAGTATCTTCAGGAACACACACTCAGTATCTTTAGGAACACACACCCTCAGTATCTTTAGGAACACACACACTCAGTATCTTTAGGAACACACACACTCAGTATCTTTAGGAACACACACACACACTCAGTATCTTTAGGAACACACACACACACTCAGTATCTTTAGGAACACACACTCAGTATCTTTAGGAACACACACACTCAGTATCTTTAGGAACACACACACTCAGTATCTTTAGGAACACACACACACACTCAGTATCTTTAGGAACACACACTCAGTATCTTTAGGAACACACACACTCAGTATCTTTAGGAACACACACACTCAGTATCTTTAGGAACACACACACACTTGTGTCTCACAGTATTTTCTTCATTAGAGGTCGCTCTCTATTTGCTGCGGCGTAATGTTCTGCTGCGAGACGGACTGTGAGGATCACTAATGTGGCACTCTAGTGTGTGTGTGTGTGTGTGTGTGTGTGTGCGTGTGTGTGTGTGCTAATTGTTTGCCTGCTGTGGGCGGCCTGCAGCATTTAGTCCCCCACAATGCTTTGCAGTCTGACAGACACTAAACTCAGGTTAGCATCTCCTTACAGTTTCTGGTGAATCTTTGTAAAGAGTTTATCATCTGTTTATATTTACACTTTCTCTCGGTTGCTAAAACACTAACATTCTACATAAAGCACAATTCTTTGAACCGACCCTCAAAGAGCGAAACATCGGCTCAAATCTCCAAACCTCTAAACACGTTTCAGCTTTTCACACAATTTGCACATCAACATGGCACTGTGTGCAAACCTCTGCACACGTCACTCCCCGTGAGACACAGGAGTCTGACAGGAAGTCACGTGTTGGTTTCAAACACTGGTATTCAAAATGCCTCACACAGGGACCAGTGGTCAAGAAGCACGTTGCACCTGACCAATCACCTGAGAGCGATATCTCAATCAGGATGTTAGCACTAAGACCACAGGTGAGAACTTTCTTACAGCAACAATGGAAGCCAACATGGAAGCAAGAGGAAGAGGAAGAGGAAGAGGAGGAGGAAGAGGAAGAGGAGGAGGAAGAAGAAGAGGAAGAGGAAGAGGAAGAGGAGGAGGAAGAGGAGGAGGAGGAGGAGGAGGAAGAGGAAGGAGCAGAGCTGGGGTGAGAGTGAGAGGAGGAGGAAAGAGAGGTAGAGGAGAGCTGGAGGGAGAGGACGTGGACAAAGAAGAATACTCTCTAATGAAATGTTATCAGGGCGGACTGGCCATTGCTGTGTGTGGCCCGGCCCAGTGGGGTGTGGCCCGGCCCGGCCCAGTGGGGTGTGGCCCGGCCCGGCCCAGTGGGGTGTGGGCCAGCCCGGCCCAGTGGGGTGTGGCCCGGCCCAGTGGGGTGTGGGCCAGCCCGGCCCCAGTGGGGTGTGGCCCGGCCCGGCCCAGTGGGGTGTGGCCCGGCCCGGCCCAGTGGGGTGTGGGCCAGCCCGGCCCAGTGGGGTGTGGCCCGGCCCAGTGGGGTGTGGGCCAGCCCGGCCCAGTGGGGTGTGGGCCAGCCGGCCCAGTGGGGTGTGGGCCTGCCCAGTGGGGTGTGGGCCAGCCCGGCCCAGTGGGGTGTGGCCCTGCCCAGTGGGGTGTGGCCCGGCCCCAGTGGGGTGTGGCCCTGCCCGGCCCAGTGGGGTGTGGCCCAGCCCAGTGGGGTGTGGCCCGGCCCAGTGGGGTGTGGCCCAGCCCAGTGGGGTGTGGCCCGGCCCAGTGGGGTGTGGCCCAGCCCAGCCCAGTGGGGTGTGGCCCAGCCCGGTCCAGTGGGGTGTGGGCCGGTCCAGTGGGGTGTGGGCAGGGTTGGGTTGTAACGGAATACTTCAAGCGACTGTATTCAGCTGGCGTTACATTTGAAAAACGAGTAATCTGATTACAGTTACTTTCGTAAACCTGAAGTGAATACATTATGGATTACTTATTGGAATTATTGGTGGAAAGATTTCCTCACAACATTTAATATTCATGACTAAAGGAACAGCCGAATCATCACAGCGCACTAAACCGCGCAGATGGACCAAAAAGGGAGCGTTTGAAAAAAATGTGCGGGTCCGCTCAGTGAAACGATAACAACGAAACATGGAGGAACAAAAGTCTGCGTTTAAATCGTGTGTGTGTGTGTGTGTGTGTGTGTGTGTGTGTGTGTGTGTAGAGGTGTGTGTGGTTAAAACACATCAGCCACACCGCTCTTTAGCCTTTCTAATGACTCTGAAGGTAAACACAGTGAAGGAGGTGTTCCTTCTATCAAGCAGCTGTGGCAGCAGATACTGTGAGAGTCACAGACATGAATACATAGATCAAGGCAGACGCACACACTCTCCTGTTTTGACAATCCGGTGCTTAAACACATATAGCTCTAAACCCCTGGCCGAAATGTCCTTAAGATGAAGTCCGAGCTCGACATTTTAATTCATGTCCTGCAGACACTGAAGGACAGAAGGCGACACGCCCGTTCTAAGCCATGTCCTCACATCCCAAGCTGCATCCCCAAGAAGTGTATTATGTTGTTACAACGGGGTTCAGGGGGAGCGGCTGCACCCGTAGGATAGAAAAGGGGGAAGTGACGTCTGACTCAGAGATCTTGCGGCTGTGGAGAAGAACGTGTTGCCCACATTCTGTTCCTGAGTTTAGGCTAGCTAGCTAGCAGGTTTATTGTTCTGGGTGCAGTCACTTTTGCCTCCACTTGCTGTTCAAATACATGTTGAAAGAAAAAGTTAATCTGTTTACAGTTCTGTTTCATATGGGTGTTGAAGAAGAAGAAGAAGAAGAAGAAGAAGAAGAAGAAGAAGAAGAAGAAGAAGAAGAAGAAGAAGAAGAAGAAGAAGAAGAAGAAGAAGAAGAAGAAGAAGAAGAATTGGGAGGGATGAAACCCTCTTTAATGGCCACACATGCAGAGCACACAGTGACATGTGTTCTCTGCTTTTAACCCATCCTAGCACCAGGAGCAGTGGGCAGCTATTGCACAGCGCCCGGGGAGCAATGGGAGTGAGGGGGGAAGGGGGATGTCTGGTGCCTTGCTCAAGGGCACCACGGCAGGGCAGGAGGTGAACTGGGACCTCTCCGAGTAGAAGTCCACACTCCAAATAGGTCTGTTCGTGGACTTGAACCGGCGACCCTACCGCTCACAGTCCAAGCCCCTGCTGACTGCCATAGGTTTAGTCCCTAATGTTGCTCTCAAAGTGCACCAGATTGATTCATTTAACGTCAACATTTAAAAACATAAATCTTCCCGGGGGAGCATGCCCCCGGACCCCCCTAGAGGAGGTGAGGTCCACCACCTGCCCACACCCCCTGTTAAATTGTCTCACCCACATTGAGGATGCTTCCTACGCCCATGTTTTATTCCCTGCGTCAAGTCAGGCAAATTGGGTCCAGATGTATATTGCATCAAAGATCTGTTAACATTAAAATCACTAAATATATGCTGTAACTATTTTGCTCTCGGCGACTCGAGGGCTCAGGTCATGTGATGACTTTATGAGTAATGGTCCAAAATAACATCAAATGGGTTTTTTGTTAAGTTACATACTTTCTTCGCCGGCCGGCCGATACATGCATTAAGTGGACCTGTCTGTCAATTAATCCCCGGGCCACTTTCCCCCCAGTCCGCCCCTGGGTGTGATCACATGGTGTGACGATGAGAGGCTGGACGGAGGGTTCAGCCTAATCTAAGCCAATTTACTGTCGCCTCTGTAATCCGGACCCTCACCAGTTTGTAGCTCTGCCTAACTCATGATGTATCAGAGCTTATATCTGTTGTGTGAAACGTAGTTACTTCATTCCTAGTTCCTTAGTTTTGGCAAACACTGCATCACACGCAGAGCGATCCGAAGCCACATCATAAGGAACAACACCATCAGGCAAGTCAGCCGGTCCACATTGGCCCGTGTTCTCCAGCGTAACCCGGTTCGGATGAAGCAGCTGTGCAGGGTGCCCTTTGAGAGAAACGCTGGAAGGGTGAACGGTCTGAGACATCGATATGCGGATGTAAGTACAACATTGACTCACCATCGATTCAGTAATCCACACAGAGCACAGCACTTGGTTTGTGTACTTGTCTAAACCACTTCGATTGATTTTACTGTCATTTTAGTTTTCAGAGAGAACTGGAGATGGATGCTGAAGTCATTTGTATTGACGAGGCTGGCTTCAACCTCACAAAGACCAGGAGAAGGGGTAGGAACCAGGCCCGGACGGGTAGGAACACTATTGGTCACAGAGCCATCATAGATGTCCCTGGCCAACGTGGTGTCCTCCACCGCCATGCCCACCTTGGTCCATGTACCACAGCCCACATGCCCACATGTCCGGACAGACTGCACCACATGGTGCAGAGCAGCCTGGATGTGTTGTGGTATGGGACAATGTCAGCTTCCATCGTGCTGTCTTAGTCCAAAACTGGTTTGTTGAGCTCCAACAATTCCGCCGACAATATCTTCCACCCTACTCTCCATTTCCCAATCCAATTGAAGAGTTCTTCTCGGCATGGCGGGGGCAGGTGTGTGACCGCCGGCCCTATGAACGCATGCCTCTTCTGCAGGCAATGGAGGAGGCGTGTGATGACGTGAATGCTATCCAGGGCTGGATGCGTCACTCAAGACACTTCTTCCCGCGCTGCTTAGCCAGGGAGAACATCGCCTGTGCAGTGGGAGGTGCAGTGGGAGGTGCAGTGGGCAGACCCTGCTAGGCGGCGGGATTTTTTTGTATTTCTTCATTTACAGTATACTCAAGCAATCTTTCTCTGCAGAAACCTCTCTGTACAGAGCATAGCCCGTAACAGATGAGAGTGCTTTAGAGTATGCTCAGCAGTGTGCAGCTGGGTGGTCAAACAATCTAGTATTATGAATGAAGTGAGTTATATTTGGTGCTAATGTAGTTTTGATTGCAGTTCTTCATTTACGTCACATGTCACTTGTTAGATGCTTTTATCCAAAGTGACTTACACACTGTGTTCAATCCCCACAGGAGCACTTTGGAGTGAAGTGTCTCAGGGACACAACGACATGCTGACTGCAGTGGGGTTTGAACCTGTGCTCCCCTGATCCCAACACTAACGCACTACCCACTGCGCCACACGCCTCCCTCCCCATTTAGCAGGAGACAGGAGGTGTTTTGCACTTCGGGTGTGGTTTTGTGAATTGTGAATAGTGTTCTGAGAGCAATTTAAAAAAATGTGTGTTAGCAATCGAGAAAAAGGGTAAACGGTTAAAGTGTCTGAATTTATTCGCTTGATTTTAATTCACATTTTTACAATTATATTCATTCTATTTTTTTATAATTATTTAACATTCTTATTTTTATTTTATTTTGTCTTATTAATTCCCATTTTAATGTTAGTATCTTTATGACAATACTTTTATTATATTTTATTTTATTTTGTGTAATTTTTGCCCAAAATTAATGTTATGTTTTTTCTATATATGAAAAAAATGTTGGGACTTTTTTATTTGTATTTAAGTTTCTTATGATAGTATGAATATTACTATTATTATTGAACATTTTATTTTAATTATATATGTTATAAATATATTTATTTTATTTGTATAATTTATTTTGTCATTTCTTACATTTAAAAACATAATACTGTATATTAAACACAGAGCAGAGGAGGAAATCCTGCAAGGTTCCCGTAAGCAGCAACTTGTATCTGCTATCAAACATTTCCACACTGACTCTCGATGTTAAAAACTAGAAGCCCCGGCTTGTGTTTTCCTCGGTCACAGATTTGAAAGCTTCAGAGACCAAACAGAAGCGCCTATTTCACTATTCGTCTCGCTGACATTCACATAATTGCCTGTCGTCGTTGTGAGCAGTAGAAATGGCTCCGATTCATAACTTTGAAATGTAAAAAGAGACTCTGATTCCTCCACGAGTGATTTGACTTCAAATCAAAGTGCTGACTATTCCTGCTTCAACACGTAGACCCTGAACGCCTCACTTTAATCTCTGAATATAAATAATCATTAGGTTAAAGAGTACATCAGTATGTAGTGTCTCTACTTTAAAGAGTCCTCTCCTGCTGATGTTCAGGTGTATATCAGTATGTAGTGTCTCTACTTTAAAGAGTGCTCTCCTGCTGATGTTCAGGGTGTATATCAGTATGTAGTGTCTCTACTTTAAAGAGTCCTCTCCTGCTGATGTTCAGGTGTATATCAGTATGTAGTGTCTCTACTTTAAAGAGTCCTCTCCTGCTGATGTCCAGGTGTATATCAGTATGTAGTGTCTCTACTTTAAAGAGTCCTCTCCTGCTGATGTTCAGGTGTATATCAGTATGTAGTGTCTCTACTTTAAAGAGTCCTCTCCTGCTGATGTTCAGGTGTATATCAGTATGTAGTGTCTCTACTTTAAAGAGTCCTCTCCTGCTGATGTTCAGGTGTATATCAGTATGTAATGTCTCTACTTTAAAGAGTCCTCTCCTGCTGATGTTCAGGTGTATATCAGTATGTAATGTCTCTACTTTAAAGAGTCCTCTCCTGCTGATGTTCAGGTGTATATCAGTATGTAGTGTCTCTACTTTAAAGAGTCCTCTCCTGCTGATGTTCAGGTGTATATCAGTATGTATGTCTCTACTTTAAAGAGTCCTCTCCTGCTGATGTTCAGGTGTATATCAGTATGTAGTGTCTCTACTTTAAAAGAGTCCTCTCCTGCTGATGTTCAGGTGTATATCAGTATGTAGTGTCTCTACTTTAAAGAGTCCTCTCCTGCTGATGTTCAGGTGTATATCAGTATGTAGTGTCTCTACTTTAAAGAGTCCTCTTCTGCTGATGTTCAGGTGCATATCAGTATGTAGTGTCTCTACTTTAAAGAGTCCTCTCCTGCTGATGTTCAGGTGTATATCAGTATGTAGTGTCTCTACTTTAAAGAGTCCTCTCCTGCTGATGTTCAGGTGTATATCAGTATGTAGTGTCTCTACTTTAAAGAGTCCTCTCCTGCTGATGTTCAGGTGTATATCAGTATGTAGTGTCTCTACTTTAAAGAGTCCTCTCCTGCTGATGTTCAGGTGTATATCAGTATGTAGTCTCTCTACTTTAAAGAGTCCTCTCCTGCTGATGTTCAGGTGTATATCAGTATGTAGTGTCTCTACTTTAAAGAGTCCTCTCCTGCTGATGTTCAGGTGCATATCAGTATGTAGTGTCTCTACTTTAAAGAGTCCTCTCCTGCTGATGTTCAGGTGCGTATCAGTATGTAGTGTCTCTACTTTAAAGAGTCCTCTCCTGCTGATGTTCAGGTGTATATCAGTATGTAGTGTGTCTACTTTAAAGAGTCCTCTCCTGCTGATGTTCAGGTGTATATCAGTATGTAGTGTCTCTACTTTAAAGAGTCCTCTCCTGCTGATGCTCAGGTGTACATCAGTATGTAGTGTCTCTACTTTAAAGAGTCCTCTCCCGCTGATGTTCAGGTGTATATCAGTATGTAGTGTCTCTACTTTAAAGAGTCCTCTCCTGCTGATGTTCAGGTGTATATCAGTATGTAGTGACTCTACTTTAAAGAGTCCTCTCCTGCTGATGTTCAGGTGCATATCAGTATGTAGTGTCTCTACTTTAAAGAGTCCTCTCCTGCTGATGTTCAGGTGCGTATCAGTATGTAGTGTCTCTACTTTAAAGAGTCCTCTCCTGCTGATGTTCAGGTGTATATCAGTATGTAGTGTCTCTACTTTAAAGAGTCCTCTCCTGCTGATGTTCAGGTGTATATCAGTATGTAGTGTGTCTACTTTAAAGAGTCCTCTCCTGCTGATGTTCAGGTGTATATCAGTATGTAGTGTCTCTACTTTAAAGAGTCCTCTCCTGCTGATGCTCAGGTGTACATCAGTATGTAGTGTCTCTACTTTAAAGAGTCCTCTCCCGCTGATGTTCAGGTGTATATCAGTATGTAGTGTCTCTACTTTAAAGAGTCCTCTCCTGCTGATGTTCAGGTGTATATCAGTATGTAGTGTCTCTACTTTAAAGAGTCCTCTCCTGCTGATGTTCAGGTGTATATCAGTATGTAGTGTGTCTACTTTAAAGAGTCCTCTCCTGCTGATGTTCAGGTGTATATCAGTATGTAGTGTCTCTACTTTAAAGAGTCCTCTCCTGCTGATGTTCAGGTGTATATCAGTATGTAGTGTCTCTACTTTAAAGAGTCCTCTCCTGCTGATGTTCAGGTGTATATCAGTATGTAGTGTCTCTACTTTAAAGAGTCCTCTCCCGCTGATGTTCAGGTGTATATCAGTATGTAGTGTCTCTACTTTAAAGAGTCCTCTCCTGCTGATGTTCAGGTGTATATCAGTATGTAGTGTCTCTACTTTAAAGAGTCCTCTCCTGCTGATGTTCAGGTGTGTGTCATGTCCCTTAGTGAATCCATTTCCTCCTCCATAGCTTTAGCCCATAATTGAGCTTGGTGATGTCATAGCCTCCTTCAATGTTTGGGGCACAAATAACTCTAACAGTAGTAAAGGGTTAGTTCTCCTTGGTCGTCAGATTGGACTTTACACTCATAACGCTTCAAATATTGAGGAGGTTTCTTTCCCTTTGTGGATAAGATGTCCTCTGGCTGCTTTGGCCTCCACCTGTCTGAACGTTACCACATAGGTGGTTTACAGCTCTCCTCATACTGACCTCTTCATCATCCGTTTCCTGCTCTGTCTGACTCTCAAGGACACTCTTGGTGATGAATTTGACCAACCTACTTTTGGGTACTTTTCCTGTGTCAGGATAAAACACCATGTAAGCAGGGCTGTTCTTATCATCGCCGACACAAATACCCTTTCAGATCTTGAATCCAACTTGTTCTTGTTTTGCTTGTAAGCATAGCATGGTGACCCAAATGTTCTCCTTTCTGAAAGGTTAGGCTTCTTTCCTGTCAACATGGAGTCTGGAGTCTGTCCTACACGTTGGTTGTAACACCTATTTCGAATGACAGCAGCTGCACATGTCCACAACTCTTTAGGTTACTCTCAATTAGCATGCATCTTGCCATTTCAAACAATGTTCTCCAATGTCTCTCCGCTGTCCCATGTTGATGGGGTGAATAAGGAGCTGTCTCACGTCTGATTGCATTTCTACTTAGCAATGACTGAGATTGACCAGAAGTATACTCAGTACCATTATCAGGTCTAATGCATTTGATTTGTCCATAAGGTGAAACGTCAGCGATGTACTTCTCAGTAGCCTTGACTGTGTCACTCTTAGATTTCAAACTGCTCCTGAATAGTCATCAGTAAATGCTAATGTAATCTGAACCCATCTCTAGCTGTAGGATCTATCGGTCCAGACACATCTGTGTGTCCAAGCCGCAGTGCAGCCTTTGCCCTTTCATCTG
>CADEHL010000911.1:0-23979 GCA_902827135.1 Harpagifer antarcticus
AGAAGTAGAAGTACAGGTATTTGGGTTCAACATGTAAGAAGTAGAAAGTACAGTATTTGAGTTCAACATGTAAGAAGTAGAAAGTACAGGTATGGGTTCAACATGTAAGAGTAGAAAGTACAGGTATTTGAGTCAACATGTAAAGTAGAAAGTACAGGTATTTGTGTTCAACATGTAGAGAAGTAGAAAGTACAGGTATTTGGGTTTCAACATGTAAGAAGTAGAAAGTACAGGTATTTTGGGTTCAACATGTAAGAAGTAGAAAAGTACAGGTATTTGGGTTCAACATGTAAGAAGTAGAAAGTACAGGTATTTGGGGTTCAACATGTAGACAGTAGAAAGTACAGGTATTGATTCAACATGTAAGAAGTAGAAAGTACAGGTATTTGGGTTCAACATGTAATGAAGTAGAAAGTACAGGTATTTGAGGTTCAACAAATGTAAGAAGTAAGAAAGTAACAGGTTAGTTGGAGTTCAACATGTAAGAAAGTAGCAAGTTACAGGTTAATTGAGGTTCAACATGTAAGAAGTAGAACAACTACAGGTATTTGGGTTCAACATGTAGAAGTAGAAAGTACAGGTATTCGTGTTTCAACATGTAAGAAGTAGAAAGTACAGGTAATTTGGGGTTCAACATGTAAGAAGTAGAAAGTAACAGGTATTGGGTTTAAACATGTAAGAAGTAGAAAAGTACAGGTAATTTGTTGTTCAACATGTAAGAAGTAGAAAGTAACAGGTATTTGGGTTCAACAATGTAAACGAAAGTAGAAAGTACAGGGTATTTGGGGTTAACATGTAAGAATGGCGGAAAAAAGAAAGTACAGGTATTTGAGGTTCAACATGTAAGAAGTAGAAAGTACAGTATTTGGGTTCAACAATGTAAGAAGTAGAAAGTACAGGTATTTGAGTTCAACATGTAAGAAGTAGAAAGTAACAGGTAATTTGAGTTCAACAAATGGAAGAAGTAGAAAGTACAGGTATTTGATAGTTCAACATGTTAATGAAGTAGAAAGTACAAGGTATTTGGGTTCAACATGTAAAGAAGTAGAAAGTACAGGGTATTTGAGTTCAACATGTAAGAAGTAGAAAGTACAGGTATTTGGAGTTCAACATGTAAGAAGTAGAAAGTACAGGTATTTGAGGTTCAACATGTAAGAAGTAGAAAGTACAGGTTATTTGAGTTCAACATGTAAGAAGTAGAAAGTACAGGTATTTGAGTTCAACATGTAAGAAGTAGAAAGTACAGGTATTTGAGGTTCAACATGTAAGAAGTAGAAAGTACAGGTATTTGAGTTCAACATGTAAGAAGTAGAAAGTACAGGTATTTGAGTTCAACATGTAAGAAGTAGAAGTACAGGTATTTGAGTTCAACATGTAAGAAGTAGAAAGTACAGGTATTTGAGTTCAACATGTAAGAAGTAGAAAGTACAGGTATTTGAGTTCAACATGTAAGAAGTAGAAAGTACAGGTATTTGAGTTCAACATGTAAGAAAGTAGAAAGTACAGGTATTTGAGTTCAACATGTAAGAAGTAGAAAGTACAGGTATTTGGGTTCAACATGTAAGAAGTAGAAAGTACAGTATTTGTGTTCAAACATGTAAGAAGTAGAAAGTACAGGTATGTGGGTTCAACATGTAAGAAGTAGAAAGTCAGGGTATTTGAGTTCAACGTGTAAGAAGTGAAAGTACAGGTATTTGAGTTCAACGTGTAAGAAGTAGAAAGTACAGGTATTTGGGTTCAACATGTGAGAAGTAGAAAGTACAGTATTTGGTTCAACAGTGTAAGAAGTAGAAAGTACAGGTATTTGAGTTCAACGTGTAAGAAGTAGAAAGTACAGGTATTTGAAGTTCAACGTGTAAGAAGAAGAAAGTACATGTATTTGTGTCAACATGTAAGAAGTAGAAAGTACAGGTATTTGGTTCAACATGTAGAAGTAGAAAGTACAGGTATTTGTGGTTCAACATGTAAGAAGTAGAAAGTACAGGTATTTTGAGTTCAACATGTAGAAGTAGAAAGTACAGGTATTTGAGTTCAACATGTAAGAAGTAGAAAAGTACAGGTATTTGGGTTCAACATGTAAGAAGTAGAAAGTACAGGTATTTGTGTTCAACATGTAAGAAGTAGAAAGTACAGGTACTTGAGTTCAACATGTAAGAAGTAGAAAGTACAGGTACTTGAGTTCAACATGTGAGAAGTAGAATGTACAGGTATTTGAGTTCAACATGTGAGAAGTAGAAAGTACAGGTATTTGGGTTCAACATGTAAGAAGTAGAAAGTACAGGTATTTGGGTTCAACATGTAAGAAGTAGAAAGTACAGGTATTTGAGTTCAACATGTAAGAAGTAGAAAGGAACAGGTATTTGAGTTCAACATGTAAGAAGTAGAAGTACAGGTATTTGAGTTCACATGTAAGAAGTAGAAAGTACAGGTATTTGGTTCAACATGTAAGAAGTAGAAAAGTACAGGTATTTGAGTTCAACATGTAAGAAGTAGAAAGTACAGTATTTGAGTTCAACATGTAAGAAAGTAGAAAGTACAGGTATTTGGGTTCAAACATGTAAGAAGTAGAAAGTACCGGTATTTAAGTTCAACATGTGAGAAGTAGAAAGTACAGGTATTTGTGTTCAACATGTAAGAAGTAGAAAGTACAGGTTATTTGAGTTCAACATGTAAAGAAAGTAGAAAGTACAGGTATTTGAGTTCAACATGTAAGAAGTAGAAAGTACAGGTATTTGGGTTCAACATGTAAGAAGTAGAAAGTACAGGTATTTGTGTTCAACATGTAAGAAGTAGAAAGTACAGGTACTTGAGTTCAACATGTAAGAAGTAGAAAGTACAGGTACTTGAGTTCAACATGTGAGAAGTAGAATGTACAGGTACTTGAGTTCAACATGTGAGAAGTAGAAAGTACAGGTATTTGGGTTCAACATGTAAGAAGTAGAAAGTACAGGTATTGGGTTCAACATGTAAGAAGTAGAAAGTACAGGTATTTGGGTTCAACATGTGAGAAGTAGAAAGTACAGGTATTTGGGTTCAACATGTAGGAAGTAGAAAGTACAGGTATTTGAGTTCAACGTGTAAGAAGTAGAAAGTACAGGTATTTGAGTTCAACATGTAAGAAGTAGAAAGTACAGGTATTTGTGTTCAACATGTAAGAAGTAGAAAGTACAGGTATTTGAGTTCAACATGTGAGAAGTAGAAAGTACAGGTATTTGAGTTCAACGTGTGAGAAGTATAAAGTACAGGTATTTGAGTTCAACGTGTAAGAAGTAGAAAGTACAGGTATTTGAGTTCAACATGTGAGAAGTAGAAAGTACAGGTATTTGTGTTCAACATGTAAGAAGTAGAAAGTACAGGTATTTGGGTTCAACAGTAAGAAGTAGAAAGTACAGGTATTTGAGTTCAACATGTAAGAAGTAGAAAGTACAGGTATTTGGGTTCAACATGTAAGAAGTAGAAAGTACAGGTATTTGAGTTCACAGTAAGAAGTAGAAAGTACAGGTATTTGTGTTCAACATGTTAAGAATTAGAAAGTAGGTATTTGGTTCAACATGTAAGAAGTAGAAAGTACAGGTATTTGGGTTCACATGTAAGAAGTAGAAAGTACAGGTATTTGAGTTCACATGTAAGAAGTAGAAAGTACAGGTATTGATTCAACATGTAAGAAGTTAGAAGTACAGGTATTGAGGTTCAACATGTAGAAGTAGAAAAGTACAGGTATTTGAGTTCAACATGTAAGAAGTAGAAAGTACAGGTATTTGGGTTCACATGTAAGAAGTAGAAAAGTACAGGTATTTGAAGTTCACATGTAAGAAGTAGAAAGTACAGGTATTTGAGTTCAACATGTAAGAAGTAGAAAGTAACAGGTATTTGAGTTCAACATGTAAGAAGTAGAAACGTACAGGTATTTGGGTTCAACATGTACGAAGTTAGAAAGTACAGGTATTTGTGTTCAACATGTAAGAAGTAGAAAGTACAGGTATTTGGGTTCACATGTAAGAAGTAGAAAGTAACAGGTATTTGGGTTTAACATGTAAGTAAAGTAAAAGTGAAGTACAGGTATTTGGGTTCAACATGTAGAAGTAGAAAGTACAGGTATTTGGGTCAACATGTAAGAAGTAGAAAGTACAGGTATTGGTTTCAACATGTAAGAAGTAGAAAGTACAGGTATTTGAGTTCAACATGTAAGAAGTAGAAAGTACAGGTATTTGGGTTCAACATGTGAGAAGTAGAAAGTACAGGTATTTGAGTTCAACATGTAAGAAGTAGAAAGTACAGGTATTTGAGTTCAACATGTAGAGAAGTAGAAAGTACAGGTATTTGAGTTCAACATGTAAGAAGTAGAAAGTACAGGTATTTGAGTTCAACATGTAAGAAGTAGAAAGTACAGGTATTTGAGTTCAACATGTAAGAAGTAGAAAGTACAGGTATTTGGTTCAACATGTAAGAAGTAGAAAGTACAGGTATTTGAGTTCAACAGTGAAGAAGTAGAAAGTACAGGTATTGAGTAATGTAGAAGTAGAAAATTCAGGTATTTGGGTTCAACATGTAAGAAGTAGAAAGTACAGGTATTTGAGTTCAACATGTAGAAGTAGAAAGTACAGGTATTTGAGTTCAACAGTAAGAAGTAGAAAGTACAGGTATTTGGAGTTCAACATGTAAGAAGTAGAAAGTACAGGTATTTGAGTTCAACATGTAAGATAGAAAGTACAGGTATTTGGGTTCACATGTAAGAAGTAGAAAGTACAGGTATTTGAGTTCAACATGTAAGAAGTAGAAAGTACAGGTATTTGGGTGTCAACATGTAAGAAGTAGAAAGTACAGGTATTTGAGTTCAACATGTAAGAAGTAGAAAGTACAGGTTTTTGGTTCAACATGTAAGAAGTAGAAAGTACAGGTATTTGAGTTCAACATGTAAGAAGTAGAAAGTACAGGTATTTGGGTTCAACATGTAAGAAGTAGAAGTAGAGGTATTGGTTCAACATGTAAGAAGTAGAAAGTACAGGTATTTGTGTTCAACATGTAAGAAGTAGAAAGTACAGGTATTTGGGTTCAACATGTAAGAAGTAGAAAGTACAGGTATTTGAGTTCAACGTGTAAGAGAAAGTACAGGTATTTGAGTTCAACGTTAAGAAGTAGAAAGTACAGGTATTTGGGTTCAACATGTAGAAGTAGAAAGTACAGGTATTTGGGTTCAACATGTAGAAGTAGAAAGTACAGGTATTTGAGTTTCAACATGTAAGAGTAGAAAGTACAGGTATTTGGTTCAACATGTAAGAAGTAGAAAGTACAGGTATTGGTTCAACATGTAAGAAGTAGAAAGTACAGGTATTTGAGTTCAACATGTAAGAAGTAGAAGTACAGGTATTTGGGTTCAACATGTGAGAAGTAGAAAGTACAGGTATTTGGAGTTCAACATGTAAGAAGTAGAAAGTACAGGTATTTGCGTTCAACATGTAAGAAGTAGAAAGTACAGGTATTTGGTTCAACAGTAAGAAGTAAAAGTTACAGGTATTTGAGTTCAACATGTAAGAGTTAGAAAGTACAGGTATTTGGTTCAACATGTAAGAAGTAGAAAGTACAGGTATTTGGTGAGTCAACATTGTAAGAAGTAGAAAGTACAGGTATTTGAGTTCAACAGTAAGAAGTAGAAAGTACAGGTATTGGTTCAACATGTTGAAGTAGAAAGTACAGGTATTTGAGTTCAACATGTAGAAGTAGAAAGTTACAGGTATTTGGGTTCAACAGTACAGAAGTAGAAGAAGGTACAGGTATTTGAGTTCAACATGTAAGAAGTAAGAAAGTACAGGTATTTGTGTTCAACATGTAAGAAGAGAAGTAACAGGTATTTGAGTTCAACATGTAAGAAGTAGAAAGTACAGGTATTTGGGTTCAACATGTAAGAATAGAAAGTACAGGTATTTGAGTTTCAACATGTAGAGAAGTAGAAAGTACAGGTTATTTGAGTTCAACGTGTGAGAAGTAGAAAGTACAGGTATTTGAGTTCAACGTGTAAGAAGTAGAAAAGTAACAAGTATTTGTGTTCAACAATGTAAGAAGTAGAAAGTACAGGTATTTGAGTTCAACATGTAAGAAGTAGAAAGTACAGGTATTTGAGTTCAACATGTAAGAATGTAGAAAGTACAGGTATTTGGGTTCAACATGTAGAGTAGAAAGTACAGGTATTTGAGTTCAACATGTAAGAAGCAATAACAGGTATTTGTGTTCAACATGTAGAAGTAGAAAGTACCGGTATTTGGTTCAACATGATAAGGAAGTAGAAGTACAGGGTATTTGTGTTCAAACATGTAAGAAGTAGAAAGTACAGGTATTTGAGTTCAACATGTAAGAAGTAGAAAGTACAGGTATTTGGGTTCAACATGTAAGAAGTAGAAAGTACAGGTATTGGTTCAACATTGTAAGAAGTAGAAAGTACAGGTATTTGGGTTCAACATGTAAGAAGTAGAAAGTACAGGTATTTGGGTTCACCATGTAAGAAGTAGAAAGTCCGGTATTTGGGTTCAACATGTAAGAAGTAGAAAGTACCGGTATTTGGGTTCAACATGTAAGAAGTAGAAAGTACGGTATTTGGGTTCAACATGTAAGAAGTAGAAAGTACAGGTATTTGAGGTTCAACATTGTAAGAAGTAGAAAGTACAGGTATTTGGGTTCAACATGTAAGAAGTAGAAAGTACAGGTATTTGAGTCAAATGTATAGAAGTAGAACGTACAGGTATTGGTCAAATGTAAGAAGTAGAAAGTACAGGTATTGAGTTCAACATGTAAGAAGTAAAAAAGTACACGTATTTGAGTTCAACATGTAAGAAGTAGAAAGTACAGGTATTTGAGTTCAACATGTAAGAAGTAGAAAGTACAGGTATTTGAGTTCAACATGTAAGAAGTAGAAAGTACAGGTATTTGAGTTCAACATGTAAGAAGTAGAAAGTACAGGTATTTGAGTTCAACATGTAAGAAGTAGAAAGTACAGGTATTTGAGTTCAACATGTAAGAAGTAGAAAGTACAGGTATTTGAGTTCAACATGTAAGAAGTAGAAAGTACAGGTATTTGAGTTCAACATGTAAGAAGTAGAAAGTACAGGTATTTGAGTTCAACATGTAAGAAGTAGAAAGTACAGGTATTTGAGTTCACATGTAAGAAGTAGAAAGTACAGGTATTTGAGTTCAACATGTAAGAAGTAGAAAGTACAGGTATTTGAGTTCAACATGTAAGAAGTAGAAAGTACAGGTATTTGAGTTCAACATGTAAGAAGTAGAAAGTACAGGTATTTGGGTTCAACATGTAAGAAGTAGAAAGTACAGGTATTTGAGTTCAACATGTAAGAAGTAGAAAGTTCAGGTATTTGGGTTCAACATGTAAGAAGTAGAAGTACAGGTGTTTGAGTTCAACATGTAAGAAGTAGATACGTACAGGTATTTGGGTTCAACATGTAAAGAAGTAGAAAGCTACGGTATTTGTGTCAACATGTAAGAAGTAGAAAGTACAGGTATTTGATGTTCAACATGTAAGAAGTAGGAAAGTACAGGTATTTGAGTTCAACATGTAAGAAGTAGAAAGTACAGGTTATTTGTAGTTTCAACAGGTGGAGAAGTAGAAAGTACAGGTGTTGAGTGTCAACATGTAAGAAGTAGAAAGTGACAGGTATTTGGCGTTCAACATGTAAGAAGGTAGAAATAGTAGCAGGTATTTGTTCAACATGTGTAAGAAGTAGAAAGTACAGGTTATTTGAGGTTTCAACGTGTAAGAAGTAGAAGTTACAGGTATTTGAGTTCAACATGTAAGAAGTAAAGTAGTAGAAAGTACAGGTATTTTGATGTTCAACAGTGGAAAGAAGTAGAAAGTACAGGTATTTGTGAGTTTCAACATGTAAGAAGTTAGAAGTACAGGTATTTTAGTTCAAAACGTGTGAAGAAGTAGAAAGTACAGGTATTTGGGTTCAACAGTGTAGAAGTAGAAGTACAGGTATTTGAGTTCAACATGTAAGAAGTAGAAAGTACAGGTATTTGGGTTTCAACATGTAAGAAGTAAGAAAGTACAGGTATTTGAGTTCAACCATGTAAGAAGTAGAAAGTACAGGTAAATTTTGAGTTCAACATGTGAGAAGTAGAAAGTACAGGTATTGGAGTTCAACATGTAAAGAAGTAGAAAGTACAGTATTTGGGTTCAACATGTAAGAAGTAGAAAGTACAGTATTGGGTTCAACATGTAAGAGTAGAAAGTACAGGTATTTGAGTTCAACATGTAAGAAGTAGAAAGTACAGGTATTTGGGTTCAACTGTGTAGAAGTAGAAAGTACAGGTATTTGAGTTCACATGTAAGAAGTAGAAAGTACAGGTATTTGAGTTCAACATGTAAGAAGTCGAAAGTACAGGTATTTGAGTTCAACATGTAAGAAGTAGAAAAAAGTACAGGTATTTGGTTCAACATGTAAGAAGTAGAAAGTACAGGTATTTGGTTCAACATGTAGAAGTCGAAGTACAGGTATTTGAGTTCAACATGTAAGAGTAGAAAGTACAGGTATTTGGGTTCAACATGTAAGAAGTAGAAAGTACAGGTATTTGAGTTCAACATGTAAGAAGTAGAAAGTACAGGTATTTGGGTTCAACATGTAAGAAGTAGAAAGTACAGGTATTTGTGTTCAACATGTAAGAAGTCGAAAGTACAGGTATTTGAGTTCAACATGTAAGAAGTAGAAAGTACAGGTATTTGTGTTCAACATGTAAGAAGTAGAAAGTACAGGTATTTGAGTTCAACATGTAAGAAGTAGAAAGTACAGGTATTTGGTTCAACATGTAAGAAGTAGAAAGTACAGGTATTTGGTTCAACGTGTAAGAAGTAGAAAGTACAGGTATTTGAGTTCAACGTAAGAAGTAGAAAGTACAGGTATTTGGTTCAACGTGTAAGAAGTAGAAAGTACAGGTATTTGTGTTCAACATGTAAGAAGTAGAAAGTACAGGTATTTGAGTTCAACGTGTGAGAAGTAGAAAGTACAGGTATTTGAGTTCAACGTGTGAGAAGTAGAAAGTACAGGTATTTGAGTTCAACGTGTAAGAAGTAGAAAGTACAAGTATTTGTGTTCAACGTGTAAGAAGTAGAAAGTACAGGTATTTGAGTTCAACATGTAAGAAGTAGAAAGTACAGGTATTTGAGTTCAACGTGTGAGAAGTAGAAAGTACAGGTATTTGAGTTCAACGTGTAAGAAGTAGAAAGTACAAGTATTTGTGTTCAACATGTAAGAAGTAGAAAGTACAGGTATTTGAGTTCAACATGTAAGAAGTAGAAAGTACAGGTATTTGAGTTCAACATGTAAGAAGTAGAAAGTACAGGTATTTGGGTTCAACATGTAAGAAGTAGAAAGTACAGGTATTTGAGTTCAACATGTAAGAAGTAGAAAGTACAGGTATTTGGTTCAACATGTAAGAAGTAGAAAGTACAGGTATTTGGTTCACAATGTAAGAAGTAGAAAGTACAGGTATTTGGGTTCAACATGTAAGAAGTAGAAAGTACAGGTTTTGGGTCAACATGTAAGAAGTAGAAAGTACAGGTATTTGGTTCAACATGGTAAGAAGTAGAAAGTACAGGTATTTGGGTTCAACATGTAAGAAGTAGAAAGTACAGGTATTTGGGTTCAACATGTATAAGTAGCAAGTACAGGTATTTGATTCAACATGTAAAAGTAGAAAGTACAGGTATTTGGGTTCAACATGTAAGAAGTAGAATGTAACAGGGTATTTGTGTTCCACCATGTAAGAAGTTCGAAAGTACAGGTATTTGAAGTTCAACATGTAAGCAGTAGAAAGTAAGGTATTTGTGTTCAACATGTAAGAAGTCGAAAGTACAGGTATTTGTGTTCAACATGTAAGAAGTAGAAAGTACAGGTATTTGTGTTCAAAATGTAAGAAGTCGAAGTCGTCAGAAAAATAAGGAGTAAAGTACTGAGACCAGGGGCCTCATTTATTACGCTTATTACGCTTTATTACGTGAATTAGGATTCACGTGGGAAGGTTGCTTACGTAGTAGAAATCCAAAAAATAGGTACAGAAATTTCAGAAATTTTCCGATTCACCAAACATTGCGTACCGGCGAGGAAAGTGCGTACGGCACTTCCTACACCGGTTTCCCTTTAGAAATCACAACCGACTCGAAATGCGGTGCAGCTTTTGCGGGCTTCACGTAACGCCCAGATCTGCCTACAAATAGTCAAAGAAACGCCCGTTCATTCATTCATTCTTTCTGACTGCAGGAAGGAGAGCGCAGGGAATGAGGACAGAACAGCTAAAAAAGACGTCTCACACCGGGTCAGGTTCTGGTTCTTTTGGGGAGGTGGAGATAAATCATATTGTTTGGTGGATGCAGTTTGAACCAGAGGAGCAGCATGGAGGATCGTCTCCAACATAAATAAATAAGTGGCCCCAGGTTAATGACAAAATACACATAGCCTTCCTCAGGCAGTGTGTTTGTACCGGGGACAGGAGACCCCCCCCCCCCTTGATGAGAAACTGGAAGAAGTGATCGGGGAATCGCTCCGGAGTGGAGTCCTGACGACTGGATCTGAATTATGTTTTCGTATTTGGTGGTTTGTGTCCCAGCTGTCGATCAGCTGTCGATCAGCTGTCGATCAGCTGTGCGCAGCGTCTCCACTGCAGCCTGTGCGTCTCAACCCCCCCCCCCCCAACTAATGTGTTGTGTTATATTAGCTGTACAGTTGACCACATGGTGTTCTTAGCTTCCAGACCTCCTGTGTTTTACGGCATAAAACATGTTTAAACGTGGTAGTATATAAAACCATGCTCGTGTCTACAACCTATAGAAAAGCGACACGGCGTCAGTTCAAACTCTGTCCTCCTGCTCACCGCGTCATTCATGAGGAAACATTTCATAACATTAACACAACATATTCGAGGTGGTTTTAAATAACATTTCCGTATTTATTTATCTCTCCAGGTGATGTGTGTGTGCGTGTGTGTGTGTGTGTGTGTGTGTGTGTGTGTGCACTGAGGAGTCTCACACAGGCATTTGTTTCATCATTTTAAGATCAGCTTTGATCCATGTTTGAAAATGAATTCTTCATATATGATAAATGAGAGGTAACATTTTATTTATGGTTTTATTTCCACACATTTCTCTCCATTATTTCTTCTGCCAACGCGGGCGCAGTTTCTCGTCTCTCCCGTGTTTGTGCTTAGTGCGTACGCATGGGTTAGAGTTTGCGTGGAGGACCGCACGTTTTCCCGTCAAGTTAGTATTTTATAAATCGTAAACATTGCGTAGAAACTGGATACGCCATTTTTTGAGCGTATATCCCTTTATCAATGAGGCCCCAGAAAGGCAGTATTTGTACTCCAATACCCCCCCCCCCCCCCCCACCCACAGGTACACCTGCTTATAATCAGCTCTCGGTTGAGGAGTTGTGTTTAAACTGTCTCCGTGTTATCTGTCTTTACTGCTGTTTGAACAACTCATTAGATTTCCTCTCACTGACGCAGCGTCCTCATATCCTTTCACCTCAAACCATGTTTCCCGTCATGTCCTGTGTGCTGTGATGGAAACTTCTGGAGCGGTGGAGACGACACTCAGAGAGACGCAGGGAGAGTTGGAAGCTACACTGTAACTATGACCAATAAAAGCTTTGAACCTTGAACGTAATAATGAACTTTCTTCATCAGCGAGACTAAGCACACATGGACCCTGAATCTAACTACAGCTGTTGTCCAAAGGAAAGAGTGTGCGCCAGGGAACCAGAAAGGAAGGGCCTCTAGATGTCTCTGAATAATACACTACCTCATGGCAGCGTGCGCTCATACAGTGGCATCAGCCCTGACCCCAAGCTCCTGAGAGAGCAGCAACACACAGCTTTACTTCAAGGGCATGTCATTAGGGTCGCTGCTTTGACTAGTTCTCAATATTTAATTTATGGTTTCTTGTTGTTCTGTAAAGCGCTTTGGGCTGCTTTGTGTATACGTTGTTATTATTATGCCGTGGGAAGAGAGACAGTGGAAGGGGAAAACGATGAACTGTGAGACGCAGCTGGAGATCTGGACGTCTGGACCGTCCTCAGCGTGATGCTACTAACTGGTGTTCTGTTGTAACAGGGTCAGGTTCCTTCAGCACACTGGTGGTGCAGGTTATCTGGGCTTCCAGCTGGAAACAGATTGGTTCTGATTCTTTATTTAATAACACAACCGCTTGTATATTTCTTCTGTTCTAACCAGAAGGTGATGAAGTGTGGAGTCTCCATCACAACGTGGTCCTTGGTCACCTCCTGGGGGCTTGGTTTCACCTCAATATCTTCCATCCTTCCTGTAAGGTCCTGAGCGCAGTAATCACATCCAGATATCTTCCCTCTCAGACGCAGCTGGAGATCTGGACTTCTCGTCCCTCCTCAGCGTGATGCACCGTCAGCAGCAGCAGGAGGCGCCGCAGAGAGAGATCCTGGAGGCTCTGAGGAGGAGTGAGGGGGGGAGGAGGGGCTTCATGGAGGTCTCCCTGCTGAGGGGGAGACTCACAGGGCAGGGGGAGAGACTCACACACAGAGAGGGTGAGGAACACTCACACTCACACACACGCACACACGCACACACACATACCATATATACATCACTTCAGGGGACATTACATTGACTTACATGCATTTCCTGGAGACTTATCCTAACCTTAACCATAACCAACACATGCCTAACCCTAACCCTAACCAAATCTTCACCCTAAAATTAATGATTCCCCTTATGGGGACCTCCAATTTGTCCCCATAAGGGAGGCGAGTCCCCACACGTGACTGTGTAAACAGATTTAGGTCCCCACAAGTATAGTAATGCTAGGCCACACACACACACACACACACACACACACACACACACACACACACACACACACTTGTTCCTGCATCTTAATCCCAGGTCAGGAACACAGTTGAGGTGAACATATGCCAGTGTGTTTCCAGCTGTAGATACAGATTGTGTGTGTGTGTGTGTGCGTGCGTGTGTGTGTGTGTGTGTGTGTGTGTGTGTGTGTGTGTGTGTGTGTGTGAAGCTGCGCAGGTGTTTCTGCTGATTAGATTCTGCTCAGTGAGATTAGAGAAACTCTCCAAACTTCACAAATGAGTAACGATGACGAGAGGAAAATGTTTCTCACCCTCTCTGGTAAAACATGTGAATTAACACCTTCTTCTCATACCTGAGGTTTGATTGACAGCTGTGTGTGTGTGTTGTCAGTGGACGAGCTGCTGCAGGAGGCGGGACTTGGATCTGACGGACAGCTCCACTGCGAGCAGTTCGCTGAAGCCGTGACGCGCAACGCTGAAAAACGCTGACGAGAGAATCAAAAACACTTTTTATTAAAGTTCATTTCATCTGTGATTCTTGGTCACGTGATTATTGTGAGCACCTGGTGATGTCAGTATAAATATATATAACTAGTCATTCTCTGTCTCCGTGCCTCTTGTGTTTCATTCCCAGCTCTCCAGCGTTTTCCTAATTCATCACCAAGTTAAAGTTACAGTCATAGTCCATGTTCATAGCTTTAGTTAGATCAGGTAGTTCTTGAGTATTTTTCTAGTTACTATTAGGTCAGCTTGAGAGACACAGTATTTTGTATCTTGTATCAAACCCTTAAGTAAAGACTCTTTCTGTGCTTTAAAGCGTGCTTTGGGTCCACACCTCGACCATCTGCAACTATTGTACCTGTTAGCTTCAATCTCATAGCATGACATCATCGTCTTCTTCTTTGTGCGTTTCTGACTGGAGGTTTAAGTTGGTTTAGTAATTAATAGCTACCTGTATATGTATAGCAAGAATTTTTATTTTCTCTCCAGCTCCTCTGAACAGGACACAGTGACTTTAGCCCGGAGCATTCCAGATCAAAAGAGAGAAGCAATTGGATTGGATGTTATGGTGATTTATTCAGTCTTACTAAGCAAGTATGGGCTTTCCATGTTCATGCAACCAAGGCTGAACAAATTAAACGTTTTGTCTGCCAAAGAGGATGAAATGTACGTTTTATTTTTGCTCTTCTTTAGCCTGGAGTGTACTTAAGAAAATGTAAATAAATTACGTGGTAGTATTTTGGATTATGAAGTGATTTACTTTAGTCTAATCATGCAATCATGGGCTTTCCATATTTATGCAACCGCCGCAGCAAAAGTGTTATTCTCTTTCCAGCCAAAGACGACGGAATGGCTTTAGCTTCTTTAGCTCAGAGCATACCAGAGCAGAGCATACCATACCCCATTATATGGGGATTTGATCTAATCTAACTAAGTAATCTTGGGCTTTCCATACATATGAAACCTCAGCAGCAAAGATTGTCCTCATACTGGTCTCTATCTGCTTTAGCCGGGAGCTAACAGGGTACAAAGATGGAAGTAATGTAGTTTGGATGATTTGGTGATTTAATTAGGTCCAACACTACTATTAGGGGCGATCCACATTTATGCAACCACAACAGAAATAACACTTTCCTCCAGAGCTGCAGCTCCTCCAAAGAGGAAGACATAACTCCTTCAGCTCGGAGCGTACAAGATGAAGAGATTAAAATAAATGTGGATTCTATTATGGTTTAATGTGGTCAAGGTTTAACACACGTTGGCTTCCAAATAAGATAAGATGAGAGGTACTTATGAGTTGAAATTAAAGAGTAGAAATACATTTCAAAATAGAATTAAAACAACATTACAAAGTAGAACATATAGAAGAAGAATTTGAAGAATTGGGAGGGATGACACCCTCTTTAATGATCACACATGCAGAGCTCACAGCACACACAGTGACATGTGTTCTCTGCTTTTAACCCATCCTAGTATCAGGAGTCTAGTACCAGGAGTCTAGTACCAGGAGTCTAGCACCAGGAGTCTAGTACTAGGAGTCTAGTACCAGGAGTCTAGCACCAGGAGTCTAGTACTAGGAGTCTAGTACTAGGAGTCTAGTACCAGGAGTCTAGCACCAGGAGTCTAGAACCAGGAGTCTAGTACTAGGAGTCTAGCACCAGGAGTCTAGAACCAGGAGTCTAGTACTAGGAGTCTAGTATCAGGAGTCTAGCACCAGGAGTCTAGCACCCAGTGTCTAGAACCAGGAGTCTAGTACTAGGAGTCTAGCACCAGGAGTCTAGAACCAGGAGTCTAGTACTAGGAGTCTAGTACCAGGAGTCTAGCACCCAAGCGATAACCACAAAGCGATATTTAACTGAAAATACTAGGGAAATGTTTACTCAGAATTTTTCTTCCACACTTGCCCCTGCTAACATCTCAGTAAATTAGCTAGTAGATCATTTTAATTCAAAAATTAAAAATGTTCTAGATGCCATTGCTCCAACTAAGGTAAAGGAAGTGACTGGGAAGAAAATACCTCCATGGAGAAAGGCCATGACCGTGAGAGCAGAAAAAAGAGAGTGTCGAAAAGCTGAACGCAGGTGGCGAAAAACTAATCTCCAGGTTCACTTTGAAATCTATAAAGAGAGACTTGGCCTTTATAATTTGGAATTGAAAAACGCACGACAATCGTTCTTCTCTGACATCATTACCAAAAACAATGCACGTGCCTTGTTTGCTACCGTCGACAGACTAACTAACCCCCCAGTGTCAGTAGCCTCTGAACTTCTATCCACCAGGGCATGCAATGATTTTGCCTTCTTCACTGACAACATTCAGAAATAAGACAAGCAGTCAGTGCCTCTGCATCAGGAACAGCACATGTGTTGTCTCTGTGTCCACTTAACATCAATTCAAACACCATGACACGATTCCATCAGATTAATGATAAAAACCTAGAGGACATTATTCAACTTCTGAAATCCTCCTCCTGCTGCCTTGATATTATTCCAACGGGATTTTTCAAAGATGTTTTTCGTTGCATGGCCTCAGATCTACTTCATATAGTAAACACATCTCTTCTCTCTCAGGTATTTTTCCACAGGCCCTGAAAACTGCAGTCATTAAACCGCTCTTAAAAAAGAATAATCTAGATGCTTCAGTAATGAACAATTACAGGCCCATATCAAACCTGCCATTTCTAGGTAAAATCATTGAAAAAGTTGTTTTTCAACAGTTCAGTAATTTCTTGCATTTAAATAACTGTTTGGATGTGTTCCAGTCAGGCTTTCGTCCAAACCACAGCACTGAGACTGCTCTTGTAAAGGTCTTTAATGACATCCACTTAAACACAGACAGTGGCAGAACTTCAGTGTTAGTATTATTAGATCTCAGTGCTGCGTTTGACACTGTTGACCACAGCATATTACTCGACCGACTGGAAAACTGGGTGGGGCTTTCGGAAACAGTTCTAAATTGGTTTGAATCCTACTTAAAGGACAGAAACAACTTTGTTTCTATAGGTAAATACACATCTGAGTTGACAAATATGACATGTGGGGTTCCTCAAGGCTCCATCTTGGGGCCTCTTCTCTTTAACGTCTACATGCTACCACTGGCTCAGATAATGAAAAACAACAAAATAAGTTACCATAGCTATGCAGATGACACACAAATTTACATAACAATTTCACCAGGAGACTATGCTCCAATTCAAACACTGAGTAAGTGCATTGAACAAATCAATGACTGGATGGGTCAGAACTTTCTCCAACTAAACAAAGATAAAACTGAGGTAATGGTTTTTGGAGCCAAGGCAGAACGTATAAAAGTTAGCGCTGAGCTTCAGTCTGCAATGTTCAAAACAACAGAGCCAGAAATCTAGGTGTAGTCATGGACTCTGACCTGAGTTTCAACTGTCACATTAAAACAGTTACTAAATCAGCCTACTATCACCTAAAGAACATATCTAGGATTAAAAGACTAATGTCACAGCAGGATTTGGAAAAACTTGTCCATGCTTTTATCTTCAGTAGACTGGACTACTGTAATGGTGTCTTCACAGGTCTCACTAAAACATCTATTAGGAAGCTGCAGCTGATTCAGAACGCCGCTGCTCGAGTCCTCACTGACACTAAGAAAGTGGATCACATCACTCCTGTTCTGAAGTATTTACACTGGCTTCCTGTGTGTCAAAGAATAGATTTCTAAATACTGCTGCTGGTTTATAAAGCTTTGAATGGTTTAGGCCCAAAATACATTTGTGACCTCCTGCTAAATGATGAAACATCCAGATCTCTCAGGTCTTCAGGGACTGGTCAGCTTTCTGTCCCCAGAGTCAGAACTAAACATGGAGAAGCAGCGTTCAGTTATTATGCTCCATCTGGAACCAACTCCCAGAAACCTGCAGGTCCGCTGCAACTCTGACTACTTTTAAATCCAGCAAGAAGACTTTTCTTTTTGTCGCTGCTTTTAATTGAACTATTCATATCTTAGACTGCACTGTAACTTTTATCCATGTATTTCTTCTTTTAATGTTTATTTTATTAGCTTTTCTTTTTAATGATTTTAAATGCCATTTTCTTAATGTCTTTCATTTTTTTTTGTAAAACACTTTGAATTGCCTTGTGTTGAAAAGTGCTATATAAATGATGTTGCCTTGCCTTGCCTTGCCTTACCAGGAGTCTAGTACCAGGAGACTAGAACTAGGAGTCTAGTACTAGGAGTCTAGCAGCAGGAGTCTAGTACCAGGAGACTAGTACTAGGAGTCTAGCATCCAGGAGTCTAGTACCAGGAGTCTAGTACTAGGAGTCTAGTACTAGGAGTCTAGCAACCAGGAGTCTAGTACCAGGAGTCTAGTACCAGGAGTCTAGTACCAGGAGTCTAGTACTAGGAGTCTAGTACTAGGAGTCTAGCAACCAGGAGTCTAGTACCAGGAGTCTAGTACTAGGAGTTTAGCAACCAGGAGTCTAGTACTAGGAGTCTAGCAACCAGGAGTCTAGTACTAGGAGTCTAGTACTAGGAGTCTAGCAACCAGGAGTCTAGTACCAGGAGTCTAGTACTAGGAGTTTAGCAACCAGGAGTCTAGTACTAGGAGTCTAGCACCAGGTGTCTAGCACTAGGAGTCTAGTACTAGGAGCAGTGGGCAGCTATTGTACAGCGCCCGGGGAGCAATGGGAGTGAGGGGGGAAGGGGGATCTCCGGTGCCTTGCTCAAGGGCACCACGGCAGGTTCCAGGAGGTGAACTGGGACGTCTCCAAGTAGAAGTCCACACTCCATATTTTGGTCTGGTCCGGGACTTGACCCTACGGATCACAGTCCATGCCCCAGTAGACCGTGAAGATAAAACATCCATCAATTCTGACAATCAAACACTATTGAAGGCTTTAGACACATTTTAAAGCAGGATGTTATTTACATAAGAGTTTAGGGAATGGAATATGAAATCAAATATAAATGTAATATTTCCAGAAGAAGCTATGGAGCAGAGATTTGTTATATTTATGCAACAGCAGAAACAAAAGAGGACACGTTGTTTTCTCCATGTTTTGGATTCCCCTGGTCTGCCCTTTGTCTCCGACCTCTTCCCGGTGTGTTCCTAGTTCTTTTGGTTTTTACTTTTCTTTTTGTTTAACTTTGCCCGCCTCTGAATTTAAAAAAAAATGTTTTTAAGAAACAGCTTTTATTTTAATGAGGTTTGCCTTAAGTTTGTATTCATTTAGCTGTTTTTATACTGCCTTTGGGTCCTACCTTCAACGCTGACAAGAACTACTGAATACCTTTAGCTTCTTTAGCCCAGAGCGTACTAGATGTAGACATGAAAATACGCTTGGATCTTATTTTGATGTAATTGGGTCTAACTTGAAAAATCATTGGCTTTCCATACGAGATAACTTAAGATAAGATATGAGCTACTTTATTGATCCCAAGTTGGGACACGTTTGCGTTGCAGCATAAAAACAAGGCGTTGCATATAAGTAGAAATCAATCTATCTATCCACCCATCCATCCATCCATCCATCCATCCATCCATCCATCCATCCATCCATCCATCCATCCACCCACCCATCCACCCATCCATCCATCCACCCATCCACCCATCCATCCATCCATCCATCCATCCATCCATCCATCCATCCACCCACCCATCCACCCATCCATCCATCCACCCATCCACCCATCCACCCATCCATCCATCCATCCATCCATCCATCCATCCATCCATCCACCCATCCATCCATCCATCCATCCATCCACCCACCCATCCACCCATCCATCCATCCACCCATCCACCCATCCATCCATCCATCCATCCATCCATCCATCCATCCACCCACCCTCCACCCATCCATCCATCCACCCATCCACCCATCCACCCATCCATCCATCCATCCATCCATCCATCCATCCATCCATCCACCCACCCATCCACCCATCCATCCATCCACCCATCCACCCATCCATCCATCCATCCATCCATCCATCCATCCATCCACCCACCCATCCACCCATCCATCCATCCACCCATCCACCCATCCACCCATCCATCCATCCATCCATCCATCCATCCATCCATCCACCCATCCATCCATCCATCCATCCATCCATCCATCCATCCACCCACCCATCCACCCATCCATCCACCCACCCATCCATCCATCCATCCATCCATCCATCCATCCATCCACCCACCCATCCACCCATCCATCCATCCACCCATCCACCCATCCACCCATCCACCCATCCATCCATCCATCCACCCATCCATCCATCCATCCATCTATCTAGAGGTTATGGAGCAGAGAGTTCTCTTCCAGAGGAGATGTGTTATATTTAAGCACCAACATAATTAAACGAGGACAAGTTGTTTCCTCCGCTCTACTTTAACCCGGTCTTAAACATCTGTGTGTCTTTACAACTTGTATTATCCGAGCACATGAGAGGAGACGTGTTCCTTCAGATAACGGATGTTCTCGACGACATGTTTGCTCTGCACACACAGTTTGGAGGATTTTATGAAGGGGAGGATTACTTCACAGTAAAAGCACCTGTCACTTCCTGTTAGTGAGGCGACGACACACTGCCTCGTCCTCTTTAATCCTAAATTATTGCTCTCTGAGTCACTCTGACCTCATTACAGCTGATCTTCATCCACATTTCCTCCATAAACTCAGATTATCCTTATTATTTATTATTTCTGAGGCTGAAACTCAACGCTCACTGCTGGAAGGCATCAGCATCGGACATCTGAGAAACTGTACCCTTACAGGAACCTCTGGATAAGCCATGTTTTTCCAATTTAATCTCCAAAAAGTAACTATAAACTCCTTAAAAGAAGCTCAGGATGAGGCTTGTTTTTCAAAATAAAAGCCCCAAAGACTTACGTACTCTTACAAAAACTTGAGATGAGTCTTATTTTTCAAAATAAAAGCCCCATAAATGACTGCATCCTTTCAAGAAGCTCAGGGTGTGGCTTGTTTTTCAAAATAAAAGCCCTATTAAGTCACTGTATACTTACAGGAAGCTCAGGGTGATGCACGTTTTATTTTGTAATAAAAGCCCCAGAAACTTGTTGTATCCTTAAAAGAAGCCCAGGGTGTGGCTTGTTTTTCAAAATAAAAGCCCCATAGAGTTAATAAATCCCTTGAAGAAGCTCTAGGTGATGCTTGTTTTTCAAAATAAAAGCCCCAAAGACTTACGTACTCTTACAAAAACCTTGAGATGAGTCTTATTTTTCAAAATAAAATCCCCATAAATGACTGCATCCTTTCAAGAAGCTCAGGTTGAGGCTTGTTTTTCAAAATAAAAGCCCTATTAAGTCACTGTATACTTACAGGAAGCGCAGGGTGATGCATGTTTTATTTTGTAATAAAAGCCCCAGAAAGTTATTGTCTCCTTACAATAAACCAAGGAAGATGCTTCTTTTTCAAAATAAAAGCCCCTTAGAGGTACTGTATCCTTAAAAGAAGCCCAGGATGAGGCTTGTTTTTCACATTAAAAGCTCCATAGAGTTAATAAATCCCTTGAAGAAGCTCTAGGTGATGCTTGTTTTTCAAAATAAAAGCCCTTAAAGTTATTGCATCCTTTCAAGAAGCTCAGGTTGAGGCTTGTTTTTCAAAATAAAAGCCCCAAAGACTTACGTACTCTTACAAAAACTTTGAGATGAGTCTTATTTTGAAAAATAAAAAGCCCTTAAAGTTATTGCATCCTTTCAAAAAGCTCAGGTTGAGGCTTGTTTTTCAAAATAAAAGCCCCATAGACTTAATACATCCTTTGAAGAAGCTTCAGGTGATATCTGTTTTTCAAAATGAAAGCTCCAGAAAGAAACAAAGCTACTGCTATCATTACTTACTTAGAGCTGGCAGTTTTAGCTTCGGGATCGCCACCAATTTCAATCAGTGGGATTTTGTTGGTGGAGATTTTCTGCTGTGTTTTTCTCCTATTTGTTTCTGCCTGATTGTTCTTGGTCTGATTTACTGAGAGGAAGGTGTGAAGTGGGAAAGCATCACGCTGTGTCTCTATTGAAGTAAACAGAGAGCGTTGAGAGGTTGTTGTTCTTCCCACACAGTCACTTCACTGCTTCCAGATGAGATAACACGCAGTAATCATCGAGTTTCTCTGCTGCATCAAACCCGGTCAACTTTTTTTTTGTCCACTTTTTTTTCACCATTTACCTTTTTTGTCAATAACTTCTACCTGTTCTGTTGCCAACACTTTTTTTGTCATCAATGTTGTTCCTCTTTTGTCACCAACTTGACCAATAACCAGCACGTTTCTCCTCATGGAAGAGACTCGGTCCGTTGCAGCGTGATGGCACCTGTCGGCCACCGTATCAATACATTTAGTATTCGTATGAACCGTGATGAAAGAGGCACGAGGCAGCGGATCATATTTGGACCTGTGTTGGAGGAGCTGCTGTGACTCCATCCAGCTGTGAGGTGCATCTCAGTGAGTCACATTTAGAGGCTGCGGGAGGAAATACTCTCCCCTCTTATATTGTATGTTAAAGTTAATTATCAGCACAAGTCCACAGAGCATTATACAGCACATTCATCCTGAGTCATTCTGATGAGATGTATCACTGCAAGGCACTTAATACATTATCTGGATTTGCTTTGTGACTGATGGAAATAACAGATTCATAATTCAGCTGTAATCCCAGAACTGTTTTCCTGAGATAAAAGCAATTCCTCCTGAGGAAGAAGTGTATTTTTCAAAAATAAAAGCCCCTTAGAGTGACTGTATCCTTAGAAGAAGCCCATGATCAGAATCAGAAACAGGTTTATTGCCAGGTAGGTTCGCACATACTAGGAATTTGACTTGATGTCATCAACAGAATGAATACGTTTAGATTGATGATTGTTTTTCAAAAATAAAAGCCCCGTTAGAGTTACTGTATCCTTAGGAAGCTCAGGTTGAGGCTTGTTTTTCAAAATAAAAGCCCCAGAAAGAACGATTCCTCCTGCTCTCCATACTTAATGCCTCTTTGTGTAGCAGAATCAATTTACTGAGAACACAAGAACATTTCGTTAACAGAAATAAAGGTCATTTTGTCGACTCTCTTAATGTAGTCCGATATCACACGTTTGCCGGGAGGAGCTTTAAATGTCATCTGCAGATATTTGGTCATAAACAAAATCCTAAGTAGAGCTGATTATCGCACTTCTTATAAATAAGGTCTGCGGTTAACACAAGCTGAAGAGATGATAACGTTTTATTCTACGTCACTAAATACCGTACCTACAGGGTAACTTGGAGAGGGTCCGAGTCCGACCCTTGTCAATTAACTACAGGGGTCCCTCAGGGCTCTGTTCTTGGTCCCCTCCTCTTCTCCCTGTACACAAATTCGCTCTGATCAGTCATTAGCCCACATAGTTTTTCATACCACTGCTACGCTGACGACACCCAATTAATTCTGTCCTTTCCCCGCTCAGAGACCCAGGTCGTCGTACGCACCTCTGCTTGTCTAGCTGACATCTCTCAGTGGATGTCTGCTCATCACCTCAAGCTCAACCGTGACAAGACTGAACTGCTTTTCCTTCCGGGAAAAGATTGTCCCACTCTTGACCTGACGATCAACATCGGCACCTCTGTTGATTCCCCGACTCAGACTGCAAGGACTCTGGGTGTGACCCTAGATAACAACCTGTCCTTCACTGCAAACATCGCTGCTACAACCCGTTGCTGCAGATACACGCTTTACAACATCAGGAGGATACGTCCCCAGCTGACCCAGAAAGCCACCCAGGTTCTGGTCCAGGCTCTCGTATCTCACGCCTAGACTACTGCAACTTCCTCCTGGCTGGTCTACCAGCATGTGCCATCCGACCTCTGCAGCTCATCCAGAATGCAGCGGCTCGTCTGGTCTTCAACCTTCCTAAATGTTCCCACACCACTCCGCTCCTCCGCTCCCTCCACTGGCTCCCGGTAACTGCTAGAATCCACTTCAAGACACTGGTACTTGCATACCATGCTGCGAATGGATCTGGCCCTTCCTACATCCAGGACATGGCTAAACTGTACACCCCAGCGTGTGCACTACGCTCTGCATCAGCCAAGATGGTGGAATGAGCTCCCCATTGACATCAGGACAGCAGAAAGCTTACACACCTTCCAGACTGAAAACTCATCTCTTTCGACTCCACTTCCAGCCATAGAATTACTAACAAAGCACTTATATACTAACAAAGGACTGGCTCCTCTAAAGCCAGCTGAGTAGCACTTGAAATGTTTGGCTCTATGAAACCTGATGTACTTTATGATTCTGTTTCTTCAGGGCTGTGTCTTCCTGGTCGTATGTACTTATTGTGAGTCGCTTTGGATAAAAGCCTCAGCTAAATGTCATGTAATGTAATAATAAATACCCCACAGGTAAACAGAGGTTGATAACAAGTGAGTTCCCAGCTCGACAGTTTGGTTCTCAAACATTCTGAGAATGTTACCGTTCATTGTTCTAGGAATGTTTTCAGCGGGAAGTTTTATTTTGGTTCCCAGAATGTTCTTCTGAAAGGTAGGATAACGTTCTCTAAAAACATTCTTAAGATGTTTGGTGAAGCACTTTGAATTGCCTTGTGTTGAGACAGACAGAGACAGAGAGAGAGAGAGAGAGACAGAGAGACAGAGAGAGAGACAAGAGAGAGAGACAGAGAGAGAGAGAGAC
>CADEHL010000912.1:0-21463 GCA_902827135.1 Harpagifer antarcticus
CAGAATCAGAGTCAGAATCAGAGTCAGAATCAGAGTCAAATACAGAGTCAGAATCAGAGTCAAATACAGAGTCAGAATCAGAGTCAAATACAGAGTCAGAATCAGAGTCAGAGTCAGAATCAGAGTCAAATACAGAGTCAGAATCAGAGTCAAATACAGAGTCAGAATCAGAGTCAGAGTCAGAATCAGAGTCAAATACAGAGTCAGAATCAGAGTCAAATACAGAGTCAGAATCAGAGTCAAATACAGAGTCAAATACAGAGTCAGAATCAGAGTCAAATACAGAGTCAGAATCAGAGTCAAATACAGAGTCAGAATCAGAGTCAAATACAGAGTCAGAATCAGAGTCAGAATCAGAGTCAAATACAGAGTCAGAATCAGAGTCAGTGTCAGAACCAGAATCAGAACCAGAATCGGAGTCAAATACAGAGTCAGAATCAGAGTCAAATACAGAGTCAGAATCAGAGTCAAATACAGAGTCAGAATCAGAGTCAAATACAGAGTCAGAATCAGAGTCAGAATCAGAATCAGAGTCAGAGTCAGAATCAGAGTCAGAATCAGAGTCAGAATCATAGTCAGAATCAGATCAGAATCAGAGTCAGTGTCAGAACCAGAATCAGAGTCAGAATCAGAGTCAAATACAGAGTCAGAATCAGAGTCAAATACAGAGTCAGAATCAGAGTCAAATACAGAGTCAGAATCATAACCTGTATCCGTGCTACAGTGGGGAAATGCACATTGTTACAGCAGAAAAAGAGCCACAGAGCTTAATGTTAACTAAGAAGCATAAAAAAGTATTAAAGATACAACAATTATAAAAAAAAATGTTGCAACAATTTACAAAAAACACATCCTGTACCAGTTCTGAGGATTTAGCAGCCAGGTACGTATTCCACAGTTATTAACGGCATATATTATTAACCCTCTGTGTGTGTGTGTGTGTGTGTGGTGTGTGTGTGTGTGTGTGTGTGTGTGTGTGTGTGTGTGTGTGTGTGTGTGGTGTATGTGTGTGGGGGGGGGGGCCGTGGTGGTTATATAGTCTGATAAATATCTATAAACATGTGTTTTTAAATACTGTCAGCCAATCAGAAAGCAGCGTAGTTTGTTTGCTAACACCCTCAGGAGATAGAGTTTAATTCAATAATAACAGAGTCTCATCACATTCCTGTCTCCCTCTGTCTGCCCCCCCCCCCCCCCCCCCCCCCCAGGCATGGAAACTCTTAGCTTCCTGCTGAGAGCCTGTAATCATCTCTCAGGTACACCTGGGAAACATCAGCACACTATGGCCCTTTCTCATTTCACTAATTCCCCCTCCTCGACTCCTCGACTCCTCGACTCCTCGACTCCTCGACTCCTCGGTCCTCCGGTAGTGACCCGGAAATGGATTTCAGCGCGCCATGTTGAAGGACATCTCTAACGGAGGATAGAGGAGGCTCTCTGGAGGAGCTCTAACGGAGGAGAGAGGAGAGAGGAGAGAGGAGGCTCTCTGGAGGAGCTCTAACGGAGGAGAGAGGAGGCTCTCTGGAGGAGCTCTAACCGAGGAGAGAGGAGAGAGGAGGCTCTCTGGAGGAGCTCTAACCGAGGAGAGAGGAGAGAGGAGGCTCTCTGGAGGAGCTATAACCGAAGATAACTGCTGTGCCTCCTGTCATCATTAATGGACGTCTCTTTAAAATGACCGCTCAGAGGAGAGGAGTTCTCCTTTCTCTAACCGCCTGCTGCTTCCCCTCCTCTCTCCTCGATTCCTCTCTCCTCGGCTCCCCTCCTCGACTCCTCTCTCCTCGGCTCCCCTCCTCTCTCCTCGGTTCCCCTCCTCGACTCCTCCGCTCGCATCTCCTGTGGGCGGGACTAACTCACGAGGATAGGAGTCGAGGATAGGAGTCGAGGAGGGAAGTCGAGGAGGGGAGTTAGAGAAATAAGAAAGGGCCCATGAGAGCCTCCTCACCTGTGTACCTGTCTCAGTGTTAATAAAGTTGTACCTGTGTACCTGTCTCAGTGTTAATAAAGTTGTACCTGTGTACCTGTCTCAGTGTTAATAAAGTGTTACCTGTGTACCTGTCTCAGTGTTAATAAAGTGTTACCTGTGTACCTGTCTCAGTGTTAATAAAGTTGTACCTGTGTACCTGTCTCAGTGTTAATAAAGTTGTACCTTTGTATCCCGTGTTGCAGACACAGACGGCGTGCTGAGAGACGTCTCCACGGTAACAGCTTCCTGCAAACTGCCGCAGGCTGCCGGGGCCGTCGGGACACCTGCATGGCCGGCAGTGGTCACCTGACCCCAACACCGGGTCGCCATAGAAACCATCAAGACACCTGGGGAGAGAGGGGTATCTCACCTGTCAGTGTGTGTTTTATAGTGTGTGTCTCACCTGTGAGTGCACGTTGTGTAAAGGTGTATCTCACCTGTCAGTGTGTGTTTTATAGTGTGTGTCTCACCTGTCGCAGGTGTGTCCCGTGCTGTGGTCCCTGCAGGTGAGGCAGCGGCCGGTGAGGGGCTCGCAGGCGTCGCTGTGTCCGTTACAGGAGCAGGGTCTGCAGGAGGGGAATCCCCAGAACCCCGGGAGACACCCAGAGCACTGACGCCCAGACGCTCCAGACACACACACACACTGACCTGACAGCTGATCACAGAACTCACTCTGAGAGCCCTGAGGGTCACACTCACAAGCTGCACACACACACACACACACACACACACACACACACACACAGTTATTGTACATTCTGTATGCTCAGCTGAACTGCATGTGTAAGTGAGATTAAGGACGACCTGTGTGAAACCTGAATAAACTGAAACCAGGATTAACTGATATGACATCTTTGGTTGCTCTTTCTTATTGTTTCCAATCAGTTCATTGGTTCTAGTGTTAATTTCGTTGACTAAAACTACGACGAAATATGTTCGTCAACGACCTTTTTTTGCATGACTAAAACGAGACGATGACGAGACGATGACGAGACGGCACCGACGGCAGTAAACAATAACGGTAACGAAATCATCATGCAATATCGTTAACGAAAAGTGACGAGACGGAAATGTAGTTTACTAAATAAAAACTGCCAAAATCTCTCTTTACTTTCGTTGACGAAAAATGAGGAGACGAAATATTATCAAAGATAACGTTACATCTCTGATAGTCAGTTTTTCTCCCAGCAGTTCCACTTCCGGTGCTGCGGCAGGGCAGCAGCTGTGTGTCTGTGCTGCGGCAGGGCAGCGGCTGTGTGTCTGTGCTGCGGCAGGGCAGCGGCTGTGTGTCTGTGCTGCGGCAGGGCAGCGGCTGTGTGTTTGTGCTGTGGCAGGGCAGCAGCTGTGTGTCTGTGCTGTGGCAGGGCAGCAGCTGTGTGTCTGTGCTGTGGCTGGGTAGCAGCTGTGTGTTTGTGCTGTGGCAGGGCAGCAGCTGTGTGTCTGTGCTGTGGCAGGGCAGCGGCTGTGTGTCTGTGCTGCTGCAGGGCAGCAGCTGTGTGTCTGTGCTGTGGCTGGGCAGCAGCTGTGTGTCTGTGCTGTGGCTGGGTAGCAGCTGTGTGTTTGTGCTGTGGCAGGGCAGCAGCTGTGTGTCTGTGCTGTGGCAGAGCAGCGGCTGTGTGTCTGTGCTGCTGCAGGGCAGCAGCTGTGTGTCTGTGCTGTGGCTGGGCAGCAGCTGTGTGTCTGTGCTGTGGCTGGGCAGCAGCTGTGTGTCTGTGCTGCGGCTGGGCAGCAGCTGTGTGTCTGTGCTGTGGCTGGGTAGCAGCTGTGTGTTTGTGCTGTGGCAGGGCAGCAGCTATGTGTCTGTGCTGTGGCTGGGCAGCAGCTGTGTGTCTGTGCTGCGGCTGGGCAGCAGCTGTGTGTCTGTGCTGCGGCTGGGCAGCAGCTGTGTGTCTGTGCTGCGGCTGGGCAGCAGCTGTGTGTCTGTGCTGCGGCTGGGCAGCAGCTGTGTGTCTGTGCTGCATGCGGAGGTACATTTGAATTACACCGGGCAGCGGGACACTGTGAACTGTCAGGAAGACTCGGGTCTAACTCGTGGTTTAACTAACCTTATTTAACAGAAAATAAAATGGCAACAACAGGGCCTGGGAGCAGTGGTCGCGTTAGCCGAATACCCCCCCCCCCCCCCCCTGTCAGCGAGAGAGTGACGACTTGTGTGCAGACTGACAAAAAGTAGACTAAAATAATTTGTTTTCTTTGACTAAAATAAGACTAAAATGCTCAGACTTTTAGTCGACTAAAACTTGACTAAATAAAAACAGGATGAAGGTGACTAAATATGACTAAAACTAAAAAGGAAATTTAACACAGGACTAAGACTAAAACTAAATGAAAAAATAGCTGACGAAATGAACACTAATTGGTTTAACCCATTTTGAAACCTATTATGAAAGTGTTATTTATGATTTGTTATGAAAGTGTTATTCCTGACGTCTCAGTGCTGACCTCTGCAGCCGCTGGGTCCAAACTGGAAGGTGGTCGGGCTGCAGGAGTCACAGTTCCTCCCCGAGACGTTGGGTCTGCAGCGGCACTGACCTCCACTCGGATCACACACTGTGCTCAGAGAGCCCTGAGGGTCACAGCGGCACTCTGAGAGAGGGAGGACGAGAGAGGAGTTAGAGGAGATCACACACTGTGCTCAGAGAGCCCCGAGGGTCACTGACACACACACACACACACACACACACACACACACGCACACACACACACACACACACACACACACACATACACACACACACACACTGAGAGACCCTTTAAGATGACTCTTTAAGATGACTCTTCAGATGACTCTTCAGATGACTCTTCAGGTGACTCTTCAGGTGACTCTTTAAAGTGACTCTTTAAAGTGGACTCTTTAAGGTGACTCTTCAGGTGACTCTTTAAAGTGACTCTTTAAAGTGGACTACCTTTGGCTCCCTGGTGCAGCATGGCAGAGATGCTGAAGATGAAGTTCCTGCAGATGTCGGTGGTCGGAGACTTGATGACGCTCTGACTGTTCTCCAGACAGCGATAACGCTGAAACGTTTCCCAGCCGCTGTTCCCACTGGAGTCTCCTCCCTCTGAAGAGAAGAGATCCATGTTCTTACAGTGAGGCATCAGCACGATCTGCAGAGGACACGAGACATTAATACCATCTGCAGAGGACACGAGACATTAATACCATCTGCAGAGGACAAGAGACATTAATGTGTGTGTGTGGTGTAAGTGTATGTGTGATATTTGTGTGTGTCCTCACCGAGTCCATCAGTGTGTGTGTGTGCGTGTGTGTGTGTGTGTGTGTACGTTTGTGTGTGTGTGGTAATTTTAGGGTGAAGACTTGGTTAGGTTAAGGGTAAGGGTAAGGGTTAGGGTTAGGGTTAGGGTAAGGTTAAGGGTTAGGTTAAGGTTAAGGGTGAGAGGTAGGGAATGCTCCAGTTTTGCGACAAAATTAACATGGGATCGCTCCGGTCATTGTACGTACTTCGTCTCACTGGAATATTAACGGTCAGATTGAAAACAACATCGACCCAATTTCTTCGGTCAATGATGGGAGAGTTTTGAAAGTGACAAAACACTGTTCCACACATTTAAAAACACTTAAACAATTAAACAATGTTTACCCAGGATTCAGGCACCTTCCCTGGCTTGTAAAGTGCTGTGAAGCAGCCTGTTCTCTGGGTGCAGTCTGGGTGCAAGAGCCATGCGCTGCAAGGATCTCTCTGGGTGCGCTCTGTGAGTCTCACACCCCGCTTCTCTCTGGCTGCTCTCTCCCTGTATTCACAGCGCTTTTCCCCAGCTTTCAAAGACTTATTGCTGGGTGGAAGAGCCATGTGCATCACCCTGGGTCTCTGCCTATGTGCCTGTGAGTGTGAGACCCTGCTTACAGCAGTGACTCTGCTGTACTTATCTTCTTGTACATTTCATGAGTCAAATGTGGACGAAATGGACAGTTTCCTGTCCATATGACCGGCTGTTTATGCAGTCAAATGCACATTTGAATTAAAACAGTTTAATGCACTTTTAACACTCATGTACCCAGGATTCAAACTGCTTTCCTGGGTTACAAAGAGCTGTGAAGCAGCCTGTCCTCTGGGTGCAGTCTGTGTGGGAGAGCCATGTGCTGCAAAGAGCTCTCTGTGTCTGTGGGTGAGTCTCACACCCCGCTTCGCTCTGGCTGCTCTCTCCCTGTATTCACAGCTATTTTCCCCAGCTTTCAAAGACTTATTGCTGGGTAGAAAAGCCTTGTGCCTGCCAGTAGCTTTGCCGATATCTGTGTTGATAGGTAATAGATTAAGAGCGGTGAATCATCTTAGACACAGGAAGCGCTCAAACGTTTGTGTGAGTTTATCTAATTTAGCAGTGATTCCATGTCAGCGACAGCTTGTTACAAAAAACATGACTGATAGTGTGTTTAACGAACTTAAACTAGCTTTATTAAATGTCAGGTCTTTGGCAGGAAAAACATTTTAATCAATGATTTTATCACTGAGCACAATCTCGATTTTATGTTTTAACAGAAACTTGGATTGAACAAAATAACAGTGCAGCTGTTCTTATCGAATCAACCCCTCCCAACTTTAGTTTCATGAGTCAGGAAAGAATGCATAAGAGAGGGGGTGGAGTTGCTATTCTGTTCAATGATTCCCTTCAATGCAGGAAGACATCTTATGGGAACTTTGCTTCTTTTGAATATGTGGCCCTTCAGCTGAAATGCTCCTCTCGAGCTCTGTTCCTAAATATCTATAGACCACCCAAATACTGTGCAAGCTTTTATGATGACTTTACTGAACTGCTGTCTATAGTGTGTATTGACTTTGACCGTCTAGTCATTGTTGGTGATTTTAACATCCATGTTTGCAACCCCCAGGACAGAGGGGCAAAAGAACTGTTTTGTGTTCTTGATAGCCATGGACTGACTCAGCATGTGACGGAGCCCACGCACAATAAGGGGCACACTCTGGACTTAATTATCTCAAAGGGTCTGAATATCTCTAAGGTTGTGGTGACTGATATTGCGCTCTCTGATCATTCCTGTATTTTCTTTGAGAGCTCTATTTCTGTTCACAAAAATGTTCAAAAGGAGGTAACCACAAAGCGATATTTAACTGAAAACACTAGGGAAATGTTTACTCAGGATGTTTCTTCCACACTTGCCCCTGCTAACATCTCAGTAAATGAGCAGGAAGATCATTTTAATTCAAAAATTTAAAATATTATAGATGCCATTGTTCCAACTAAGGTAAAGGAAGTGACTGGGAAGAAAATATCTCCATGGAGAAAGGCCATGACCGTGAGAGCAGAAAAAAGAGAGTGTCGAAAAGCTGAACGCAGGTGGAGAAAAACAAATCTCCAGGTTCACTTTGAAATCTATAAAGAGAGACTTGGCCTTTATAATTTGGAATTGAAAAACGCACGACAATCGTTCTTCTCTGACATCATTACCAAAAACAAAAACAATGCACGTGCCTTGTTTGCTACCGTCGACAGACTAACTAACCCCCCAGTGTCAGTAGCCTCTGAACGACAGACTAACTAACCCCCCAGTGTCAGTAGCCTCTGAACGACAGACTAACTAACCCCCCAGTGTCAGTAGCCTCTGAACGACAGACTAACTAACCCCCCAGTGTCAGTAGCCTCTGAACGACAGACTAACTAACCCCCCAGTGTCAGTAGCCTCTGAACGACAGACTAACTAACCCTCCAGTGTCAGTAGCCTCTGAACGACAGACTAACTAACCCCCCAGTGTCAGTAGCCTCTGAACGACAGACAAACTAACCCCCCAGTGTCAGTAGCCTCTGAACGACAGACTAACTAACCCCCCGGTGTCAGTAGCCTCTGAACGACAGACTAACTAACCCCCCGGTTGTCAGTAGCCTCTGAACGACAGACTAACTAACCCCCCAGTTGTCAGTAGCCTCTGAACGACAGACTAACTAACCCCCAGTGTCAGTAGCCTCTGAACGACAGACTAACTAACCCCCCAGTGTCAGTAGCCTCTGAACGACAGACTAACTAACCCCCCAGTGTCAGTAGCCTCTGAACGACCAGACTAACTAACCCCCAGTGTCAGTAGCCTCTGAACGACAGACTAACTAACCCCCCAGTGTCAGTAGCCTCTGAACGACAGACTAACTAACCCCCCAGTGTCAGTAGCCTCTGAACGACAGACTAACTAACCCCCCAGTGTCAGTAGCCTCTGAACGACAGACTAACTAACCCCCCAGTGTCAGTAGCCTCTGAACTTCTGTCATTTTGCACGATATGATTTAACATTGAACCTCTCCTGGAAATGCACATATTCTGTGCATTTCCAGGAGAGGTTCAATGGTTTGGGTGTGCCGTGAAGAAGGCCGAATATGGATGCCGATGGGCGGACGGTAAAGCACCCCAAAATCCACCCCCCTTTTAGGGTTACCAGGGGCATGAGGTTCTGTAGGGTGTGATCATCTGGGTTTAGTCCTTGGGGAAGTGCTTAAGTCCGGGAGCCCGGGGACTCACGGTGTGCAAGGTTATGGAGGTGTCCATGTCAGGGACACATGCTGGAGGTCATTAGTCCGTCCTTTGGGGCTCTTGGAGGGGCCACAGAGAGGTGCAATTACTGGTCTCTCTCCTGGAGGTGTGAAATAAGCAGAGTGCCCATGTGAGGGAGACATGCTGGAGGTCTGTAGTCCGTCCTTTGGGGGTCTGTGAGGGGCCACAGAGAGGTGGTTTTCGCGGTCTCTCTCCTGGAGGTGTGAAATCAGTGCCCACTGGTTCTCACTGGTTTTCCAAAAAGTGAATTTGACTATTTTGACTATGGAGGAATGTAAGGGGAGTTGACAGGGGACTCTACCCGCCTTATGAGGCACTATTTTCCGATACTTTTTTACATTTTCTGCACAGCCTGCTCTCTGGGTTCACGGGTTCACTCTGCCTCTATTTACACTACTTTTCGCAACGTTTCAAAATGAGGTCTGTCACTTTGGGTAACCGCACCACTGTCGGACGTCTCCCGAGAGTGGACGTCCATTGCCTCTATGATGGGTTAGGGTAAGGCATGTGTTGGTTATGGTTCAGGTTAGGATAAGTCTCCAGGAAATGCATGTAAGTCAATGTAATGTCCCCTGAAGTGATGTATACATGGTATGTGTGTGTGTGTGTGTTTGTGTGTGTGTGATGTGTGTTTGTGTCCTCACCGAGTCGATCAGTGTGTATGGAGACTGCACGTCACTGAGCGGACTGTAGAGCGGCAGACTGAGACGTACGGTGTAGTTCAGAGACACCTCGAAACACACGGGGCGAGACAGGGAAACGTGCCTGAAGACAGACCATAATAAGGTTATACAGACCATAATAACCAGGGTTATACAGACCATACAGACCATAATAACCAGGGTTATACAGACCATAATACACAGTGTTATACAGACCATACAGGCCATAATGCACAGTGTTATACAGACCATAATAACCAGTGTTATACAGACCATACAGGCCATAATGCACAGTGTTATACAGACCATAATACACAGTGTTATACAGACCATAATACACAGTGTTATACAGACCATAATACACAGTGTTATACAGACCATACAGACCATAATAACCAGGGTTATACAGACCATACAGACCATAATAACCAGGGTTATACAGACCATACAGACCATAATAACCAGGGTTATACAGACCATACAGACCATAATACACAGGGTTATACAGACCATATATCATTATTATTATTATTATATTTATAAATACACACTATTATTATTATTTATTACATTACAGATTTTATTTTTATACTCCTGGACATAATTACTGCACTTTATTCCTTATTCCTTATTCCTAAGTATGTATGCTGCGTGTATTTTGTATTTCTGCAGCTCGTGTCCTAACCAGAGTTAGGAAAAGGGACCACATTACTCCTGTTCTGGCTGCCTTACACTGGCTCCCTATAGAACACAGGATAGCATTTAAAATTCTTCTTCTCGCCTACAAAGCCCTTAATGGGCAGGCGCCATCTTACCTTAAAGAACTCATTATACCCTACTGTCCTACTAGGGCATTGCGTTCCAAGAATGCAGGGTTGTTGGTTGTTCCTAGAGTCTCTAAAAGTACAATGGGAGCCAGAGCCTTTTCTTATCAAGCTCCACATTTGTGGAATCAGCTTCCAGTTTGTGTTCGGGCGGCAGACACCCTATCCGTTTCTAAGAGTGCGCTTAAGACCTTCCTTTGTGATAAAGCTTATAGTTAGGGCTGATTAGATTCAGCCCCTAGTTTTGCTGATATAGGCTTAGTTTGTCGGGGGACATCTTACTTCTTCCTTCTCTCTGTCTCTACCTGTGTACTCTGTGTACTCTGTGTACTCTGTGTACCTGTGTACTCCCATGTTCCGATTAACCCAGCTTCCCCACATGTCTTTCTTTTTGGTGTCTATATACGCTGGGATCCGGAGTCATGGATGATCCTGCGGTCCTGTGTCCTGCATCGCGAGCCCTGGATCTTGAGTCGTGGCTGTGGTCCTGGATCATAGGTCCTGGATCTTGAGTCGTGGCTGTGGTCCTGGATCATAGGTCCTGGATCTTGAGTCGTGGCTGTGGTCCTGGATCATAGGTCCTGGATCTTGAGTCGTGGCTGTGGTCCTGGATCATAGGTCCTGGATCTTGAGTCGTGGCTGTGGTCCTGGATCATAGGTCCTGGATCTTGAGTCGTGGCTGTGGTCCTGGATCATAGGTCCTGGATCTTGAGTCGTGGCTGTGGTCCTGGATCATAGGTCCTGGATCTTGAGTCGTGGCTGTGGTCCTGGATCATAGGTCCTGGATCTTGAGTCGTGGCTGTGGTCCTGGATCATAGGTCCTGGATGGATATCCTCGTGGATTTATCTTCCTATTATACACACATGCATTTCCAAACATCTGGACTACCTATGTTGCAAATGTATTATCTTTTCAATTTGCACACGGCATCTATTGCACGTCTGTCCGTCCTGGGAGAGGGATCCCTCCTCTGTTGCTCTCCCTGAGGGTTCTCCATGTTCCCTTTAAACTGTGGGTTTTCTACGGACATTTTTCCTTGTACGATGTGAGGGTCTAAGGACAGAGGGTCTAAGGACAGAGGGTCTGAGGACAGAGGGTCTGAGGACAGAGGGTCTGAGGACAGAGGGTCTAAGGACAGAGGGTGTCGTATTGTCATACTGATATTTTGTACAAACTGTGAAGTCCACTGAGACAAATGTAACATTTGTGATATTGGGCTATAAATAAACATTGATTGTCTTATGTTGTGATGTTTTTGTTTTTGTTTTGATGGCACCCTTGAAAGGGAGAAGCATTTATTATTATCTCATTGTACATGTATAATGACATTAAACGATTCTATTCTATTCTATTGTAATACACAGTGTTCTTACCGGGAGCCGGGGTGCAGCGAGGTCGTCTGGTGGTCGTCGTCGGGAACGGTGTTGACGCAGCGACTGTCTGCTCTGATTGTTCCAGGCCTCAGCACGGTCATCAGGACCTCCTCCCATTGGTCAGGCAGCTGTACACACACACACACACACACACACACACACACACACACACACACACACACAAAGAAACGTTACCCTCCTGCACAGTTGTGCATCTATACCTGCCTGCAAAGGGCCAAATCACATGTTCATCACATGAGAGTGTTCTGCAGGTGGGCGGAGTCGTACCTGCGGCTCGTAGCGAATCAGGACGTCGTACTCCATTGAGTGGGGGATGTTGTCCACGGTGAACTCCAGGTATGCTCCCTCTGGGACGTTCACCAGGCCCACACCTGTCCAGGTGGGACTGCGGTCCAGAGGGTGGGGTCGAGGAACCACAGACACACCCTGAGGAACCAGAGAGATGGTGGTGAAACAGGGAAACAAGAGGGGTCCAAACACATAGCCCTGAGGAACCTCAGAGGAGCAATGTTGGTGAAACAGGGAAACATGAGGGGTCCAAACACATAGCCCTGAGGAACCTCACAACACATCTGAACTGTAAAGTGTTTTAGAAAGCAGCTGAGAGATTTAAAGGTCTCCTATTTTCAAGTATATATTATAGGTCACAGATATATACAAATATATAAAAGATGTCTCTGAAGTGTCCTGCTCCAAACCCCAAACAGATCCTTGTAGCCCCCCCCCCCCCCCCCCCCCCCCCTCTCTTCCAGCTGTTACTAAGGACATGTCTCTGAAGTGTCCTGCTCCAAACCCCAAACAGGTCCTTGTAGCCCCCCCCCTCTCTTCCAGCTGTTACTAAAGAGCTGACTCTGGGTCAGTAGCTTCAGAGAGAGAGTAGATCTGTTCCTAAAGAGCTGACTCTGGGTCAGTAGCTTCAGAGAGAGAGTAGATCTGTTCCTAAAGAGCTGACTCTGGGTCAGTAGCTTCAGAGAGAGAGTAGATCTGTTCCTAAAGAGCTGACTCTGGGTCAGTAGCTTCAGAGAGAGAGTAGATCTGTTCCTAAAGAGCTGACTCTGGGTCAGTAGCTTCAGAGAGAGAGTAGATCTGTTCCTAAAGAGCTGACTCTGGGTCAGTAGCTTCAGAGAGAGAGTAGATCTGTTCCTAAAGAGCTGACTCTGGGTCAGTAGCTTCAGAGAGAGAGTAGATCTGTTCCTAAAGAGCTGACTCTGGGTCAGTAGCTTCAGAGAGAGAGTAGATCTGTTCCTAAAGAGCTGACTCTGGGTCAGTAGCTTCAGAGAGAGAGTAGATCTGTTCCTAAAGAGCTGACTCTGGGTCAGTAGCTTCAGAGAGAGAGTAGATCTGTTCCTAAAGAGCTGACTCTGGGTCAGTAGCTTCAGAGAGAGAGTAGATCTGTTCCTAAAGAGCTGACTCTGGGTCAGTAGCTTCAGAGAGAGTAGATCTGTTCCTAAAGAGCTGACTCTGGGTCAGTAGCTTCAGAGAGAGAGTAGATCTGTTCCTAAAGAGCTGACTCTGGGTCAGTAGCTTCAGAGAGAGAGTAGATCTGTTCCTAAAGAGCTGACTCTGGGTCAGTAGCTTCAGAGAGAGAGTAGATCTGTTCCTAAAGAGCTGACTCTGGGTCAGTAGCTTCAGAGAGAGAGTAGATCTGTTCCTAAAGAGCTGACTCTGGGTCAGTAGCTTCAGAGAGAGAGTAGATCTGTTCCTAAAGAGCTGACTCTGGGTCAGTAGCTTCAGAGAGAGAGTAGATCTGTTCCTAAGAGCTGACTCTGGGTCAGTAGCTTCAGAGAGAGAGTAGAGCTGTTCCTAAAGAGCTGACTCTGGGTCAGTAGCTTCAGAGAGAGAGTAGATCTGTTCCTAAAGAGCTGACTCTGGGTCAGTAGCTTCAGAGAGAGAGTAGATCTGTTCCTAAAGAGCTGACTCTGGGTCAGTAGCTTCAGAGAGAGAGTAGATCTGTTCCTAAAGAGCTGACTCTGGGTCAGTAGCTTCAGAGAGAGAGTAGATCTGTTCCTAAAGAGCTGACTCTGGGTCAGTAGCTTCAGAGAGAGAGTAGATCTGTTCCTAAAGAGCTGACTCTGGGTCAGTAGCTTCAGAGAGAGAGTAGATCTGTTCCTAAAGAGCTGACTCTGGGTCAGTAGCTTCAGAGAGAGTAGATCTGTTCCTAAAGAGCTGACTCTGGGTCAGTAGCTTCAGAGAGAGAGTAGATCTGTTCCTAAAGAGCTGACTCTGGGTCAGTAGCTTCAGAGAGAGAGAGTAGATCTGTTCCTAAAGAGCTGACTCTGGGTCAGTAGCTTCAGAGAGAGAGAGTAGATCTGTTCCTAAAGAGCTGACTCTGGGTCAGTGGCTTCAGAGAGAGAGTAGAGCTGTTCCTAAAGAGCTGACTCTGGGTCAGTAGCTTCAGAGAGAGAGTAGATCTGTTCCTAAAGAGCTGACTCTGGGTCAGTAGCTTCAGAGAGAGTAGATCTCATCAGGAGAACTCTCCCAGCAGAAACTCAGCTAAATGCTGCCGTGATGAAACTCCATATCCTGTTCCAAACCACATCAAGGATCCTCTCTGAAACAGGAAGGAGCTCAAACTCTTTCTCTCTCAGGTTTACCACAAGGTGACTTCCTTTTGACTTCCTGCTTCTTCACTCTCTCTCCAGCACAGGTTAGCTCTGAGTGTTAGCATGCTAATGTAAACACAGACCAGATCACTTCCAGAACACGTCTCATTGTTTCTGACAGCAACGTTTCTGATTGGCCCGTGGGGGTAAAGCCCGCCCACATTTTAGTAATGTGGTCATGACGCAGCAAATCTGGATCAGCTCCGTTGTTCCCCGTTTTTAGAGATGTGTGTACGGAGGAGAAGAGAGAGGGTTTATTTCTGACACTCTGAGAGTCTCCTGACACACCGGGGGGGACACACCGGGGAGACACATCGGGGACTCACCGGGGACACACCGGGGACACACCGGGGACACACCGGGGACACACCGGGGACACATGGTGATGTAGAAAATACATCAGAAAGTGCATTTTGCATTATAGGAGACCTTTAAGTAAAGTCACGTTGGGAGGAGGTCAGAGGTTGTTTGGTATCATGGTTCAGTTCTGATGACTCACCGGTCCGAAGAGGGCGTCCTCCGCCTCGTAGGTGTAGTGATCCAGAGCCATGAAATAGAACCCAGACTCCACCTGATCACAGCGCCGGCCGAACATGTGACCCCTGCACACACACTGACCGCTCACCTGGTCGCACCTACACACACACACACACACACACACACACACACACAAACAAACACACAGAGAGAGAAACTGAAGAACTGAAGAACTAAAAAACATGGAGATTGGGATATTTTAACTGCAGATAAATTCATAGTGTTATTTAAAAGGTGCCCTGTGTCTTCCAGTCTGCCCTCAGACCGCAGAAGAAGAGCTGCAGCACAGAGGGGCCGCTGTGCTGTGTTAGTAACTGCAGAGTCTTTTACTCTATCGTATATCTGATGATTGTATATCTGATGATTGTATATCTGATGATTGGTGATTGTATATCTGATGATTGGTGATTGTATATCTGATGATTGTATATCTGATGATTGGTGATTGTATATCTGATGATTGGCAGTGTGTATTCACAGCTTCATGTCCTGTAAAGCTTGTTTATTAAACATGTGGGTGGTGCACTCACTGGTTGTTGACGGCTCCTCCAAGATCACAGTCACATGGTCTGCAGCCGTCCATATCATTACTGAGACCCCAGTGTTCAGCCTGAAACACACACACGCACACACACACACCTCAGATTGTATAGAAGTCTATTGGCGCATTCTCACGCTGTACTTTTCCCACAAAGGTTCATGAGAACTCTTTAGTTCTCATGAACTAAGTACAGATCACGTTCACACCGGAATAAGTTCCTGGGGAAGGATTAGGCAAATGCAGCCGCTGACGTCACTTCTTCTTCTTCTTCTTCTTCTTCTTCTTCTTCTGCTTTGGGTTTACTGGCAGGCCGCAAACAACTTCACGGCGTATACTGCCACTCGAAGTCCCCGACCGGAAGTCTCCGGAGTTGGGAACTGGCTTCAGTAGAAGCTGCTGGGACTCCCAGCAGCTTCTATGTATTCACAAAACTTTTTGGGAGTTTTACGGGGCGTGGTTTGCAATCCACCAGCCAATCAGACGTAGGAACCTTTTTCTCCCACGAAAGTACCTGCTCTCTAGCAGGGACGGAAAAGGGGCTGAAAAGGTTCTGATGAACTCATTTGAGTTCCGGCTCTTTTTGGTGTGAACGCGACATTTCGGAACTATATCGGAACTAAAGTGGGAAAAGTACTGCGGTGTGAACGCGCCTTATGAGAACATGTTCCTACTTCTCTCTTGATTACCTCAGATTGTATAGAAGTCTATGGGTTAGAATATTGAAATATTGAAATCATTTTCTCACCACACACTGGTCACAGTCTCGTCCAGTCACCAGACGTTTACAGAAGCAGTTTCCTGTTTCACTGTCGCAGGTATTTCCTCCAGCAAGTGTTCCCAAAGAGTTGCAGGTACACGCTGAAACACAGTAATAATACACACTGAAACACAGTGATGATACACACTGAAACACAGTGATGATACACACTGAAACACAGTGATGATACACACTGAAACACAGTGATACACACTAATACACAGTGATGATACACGCTGAAACACAGTGATGATACACACTGAGACACAGTGATGATACACACTGAAACACAGTGATGATACACACTGAAACATAGTGATGATACACACTGAAACACAGTGATGATACACACTGAAACACAGTGATGATACACGCTGAAACACAGTGATGATACACACTGAAACACAGTGATGATACACACTGAAACACAGTGATGATACACACTGAAACATAGTGATGATACACACTAATACACACTGATACACACTGGAACACAGTGATGATACACACTGAAACATAGTGATGATACACACTAATACACAGTGATGATACACACTGGAACACAGTGATGATACACACTGAAACATAGTGATGATACACACTAATACACAGTGATGATACACACTGGAACACAGTGATGATACACACTGAAACATAGTAATAATACACACTATACACAGTAATAGTCCTGAGACGTCTACCTGTGCACCCCTCCCTGCTCAGCCCGTGCGTGTTGTCTCGGCAGCGGTCGCAGCGCTCTCCCTCCACGTTCACTCGACAGCGACACTGACCAGAGATCAGCCCCAGACCAACGTCCGTCAGCGAATCACAGAGGCCGTCATTCAGAGAACCAATAGGATCACAGCTGCAGGCTACATGCACACACACACACACACACACACACACACACACACACAGAGGGTTAATAGGGTCATACTGTCAGTACAACTGTGCAAGAGGAAGTGTGTACTCTGTCTGTCCTCTGTGTACTCTGTGTACTATGTGTGTACTCTGTGTACTCACGCTGGCAGATGTTGGGGTCCCGGACATCCTTCTCCAGATGTTGGTAGTAGAACGGTCTGCATCGCTCACAGCTGTTTCCTGCCGTGTTGTGTTGACACTCATCACAGACCCCCCCGCTCACGTTTCCCGACACCACGAACACCGCCTCGTCGAAGTGACAGGAGTCCGAGTGCTGGTTACAGTTACACTCTGCAACACCACCGAAGAAGAGAGGACACTCAGAGACCAGTAGAGGGTGGTAGAGACCAGTAGAGAGCAGTAGAGAGCAGTAGAGAGCAGTAGAGACCAGTAGAGAGCAGTAGAGACCAGTAGAGAGCAGTAGAGAGCTGTAGAGAGCAGTAGAGAGCAGTAGAGACCAGTAGAGATCAGTATAGACCGGTAGAGAACGGTAGAGAGTGGTAGAGAGCGGTAGAGAGCAGTAGAGACCAGTAGAGACCAGTAGAGACCAGTAGAGAGCAGTAGAGACCAGTAGAGAGCAGTAGAGAGCAGGAGAGAGCAGTAGAGAGCAGTAGAGACCAGTAGAGAGCAGTAGAGACCAGTAGAGAGCAGTAGAGACCAGTAGAGAGCAGTAGAGACCAGTAGAGAGCAGTAGAGAGCAGTAGAAACCAGTATCGATCGGTAGAGACCAGTAGAGAGCAGTAGAGAGCAGTAGAGAGCAGTATAGATCGGTAGAGACCGGTAGAGAGCAGTAGAGACCAGTAGAGAGCAGTAGAGACCAGTATAGAGCAGTAGAGACCAGTAGAGACCAGTATAGACCAGTATAGAGCAGTAGAGACCAGTAGAGAGCAGTAGAGAGCTGTAGAGAGCAGTAGAGAGCAGTAGAGACCAGTAGAGATCAGTATAGACCGGTAGAGAACGGTAGAGAGTGGTAGAGAGCGGTAGAGAGCAGTAGAGACCAGTAGAGATCAGTAGAGACCAGTAGAGATCAGTAGAGACCAGTAGAAACCAGTAGAGAATGAAGAGGATCTGATGGACTCACTCTTGCAGGCGTTGGTGTTTCGGCCCTCAGCAGGTCTCCAGGGAAGGTCGTGGTAGAAGTCATGACACCGCTCACAGTTCAGACCTTTGGTGTTGTGGTTGCACATGCAGTGTCCATGAACCTGAACACAAAGCACCGTCAAGTCTCACAACAAACTATTCATAAATCAGATTGAGTTTGTTTGATTTGTTGTTTCCTTTGATGCTTGCCCCCGATCAGACTTGAAGAAAGAGTACCATCTCATCTGCGTAGAGTTTGAGTTTGTTTGATGTATTTCTGAGCTCGTTGTTTAATGAAAGTTTAACAGTGGATGAGATTTTCTGATCTCCATCAGTTCTAACTGTTGGTTCACTGCAGAAACCTTTGATCCATCCAAAGCCAAACTCAGCTTTCTGGTTAGGGTAAGGGGACTGTTGGACTTTCTCTGAGGGTCAGGGTACTGTTGGACTTTCTTTGAGGGTCAGGGTACTGTTGGACTTTCTCTGAGGGTCAGGGGACTGTTGGACTTTCTCTGAGGGTCAGGGGACTGTTGGACTTTCTCTGAGGGTCAGGGTACTGTTGGACTTTCTCTGAGGGTCAGGGGACTGTTGGACTTTCTCTGAGGGTCAGGGGACTGTTGGACTTTCTCTGAGGGTCAGGGTACTGTTGGACTTTCTCTGAGGGCCAGGGTACTGTTGGACTTTCTTTGAGGGTCAGGGTACTGTTGGACTTTCTCTGAGAGTCAGGGTACTGTTGGACTTTATTTGAGGGTCAGGGTACTGTTGGACTTTCTCTGAGGGTCAGGGGACTGTTGGACTTTCTCTGAGGGTCAGGGGACTGTTGGACTTTCTCTGAGGGTCAGGGGACTGTTGGACTTTCTCTGAGGGTCAGGGTACTGTTGGACTTTCTCTGAGGGTCAGGGTACTGTTGGACTTTCTTTGAGGGTCAGGGTACTGTTGGACTTTCTCTGAGAGTCAGGGTACTGTTGGACTTTATTTGAGGGTCAGGGTACTGTTGGACTTTCTCTGAGAGTCAGGGTACTGTTGGACTTTCTTTGAGGGTCAGGGTACTATTGGACTTTCTCTGAGAGTCAGGGTACTGTTGGACTTTCTTTGAGGGTCAGGGGACTGTTGGACTTTTTCTGAGGGTCAGGGTACTGTTGGACTTTCTTTGAGGGTCAGGGTACTGTTGGACTTTCTCTGAGAGTCAGGGTACTGTTGGACTTTCTTTGAGGGTCAGGGTACTGCTGGACTTTCTTTGAGGGTCAGGGTACTGTTGGACTTTCTTTGAGGGGACTGTTGGACTTTCTATGAGGGTCAGGGTACTGTTGGACTTCTTTTGAGGGTCAGGGTACTGTTGGACTCCCTTTGAGGGTACTGTTGGACTTCCTTTGAGGGTCAGGGTACTGTTGGACTCCCTTTGAGGGTACTGTTGGACTTCCTTTGAGGGTCAGGATGTGGACGTGGTTTTACTCACCATGCCTTCGCTGGTCTGGTGGTCTCTCTCCACAGGGGCGCACTCAGAGGCATGTCCGTAGCAGAAGCAGTTTCCTCGCACCACCATGTCGAAGATGGCGTAGTAGTACTTCTCCTTGATCTCGACCCGGGAGTCCAGCAGATTGTCCCCCAGCGTGTGCAGTCTGGTGAACTTCACCCGCAGGTTGGTGATCTTCAACATGTCTGAGCACAAGACAACAGGTCACTGACGGACAACTGATCAACAATAAACAGTAGTTACAAATAATGTGAACAGTGAAGAGACCTACTCTGGATTCTGGGGCTGTACGGGTCTTCGATCCTGAACACCGGGTCCAGGACTCTGAAGATCACCTGCATTAAAAAGGGACATTTCATCAATGGAAGAAGTGGCCTTTGAGCTGGCTCTCCTCTTTAGTACGATATGATAGGATAATACTTTATTGGTCGGATCAAGTCTGAAAGGCTCCTTGCATCCCAGCAGCTCCATGTGGAACATCAACAGACAAACATCAACACATGAGAAACAAACAACAACATGTAACCTAACAGCAGGATCAGTGAGAGCTGAGAGCCTTCAGCGTGCATCTGATCTGTAGCTCTGTGTTCCCTGAGAGGACTGGAGCTCAAAGGATGCTTCAGCTGTAGCTCTGTGTTCACTGAGAGGACTGGAGCTCAAAGGATGCTTCAGCTGTAGCTCTGTGTTCACTGAGAGGACTGGAGCTCAAAGGATGCTTCAGCTGTAGCTCTGTGTTCACTGAGAGGACTGGAGCTCAAAGGATGCTTCAGCTGTAGCTCTGTGTTCACTGAGAGGACTGGAGCTCAAAGGATGCTTCAGCTGTAGCTCTGTGTTCACTGAGAGGACTGGAGCTCAAAGGATGCTTCAGCTGTAGCTCTGTGTTCACTGAGAGGACTGGAGCTCAAAGGATGCTTCAGCTGTAGCTCTGTGTTCACTGAGAGGACTGGAGCTCAAAGGATGCTTCAGCTGTAGCTCTGTGTTCACTGAGAGGACTGGAGCTCAAAGGATGCTTCAGCTGTAGCTCTGTGTTCACTGAGAGGACTAGAGCTCAAAGGATGCTTCAGCTGTAGCTCTGTGTTCACTGAGAGGACTGGAGCTCAAAGGATGCTTCAGCTGTAGCTCTGTGTTCACTGAGAGGACTGGAGCTCAAAGGATGCTTCAGCTGTAGCTCTGTGTTCACTGAGAGGACTGGAGCTCAAAGGATGCTTCAGCTGTAGCTCTGTGTTCACTGAGAGGACTGGAGCTCAAAGGATGCTTCAGCTGTAGCTCTGTACCTCTCCCTCGGTGGACGGCTCGATGTCGGAGTAACGCGAGTCACAGATGATGTCATCGACCTTCAGCATGGGCCCCTGGGAGACGGACGGGAACGCGCTCTCACAGTCGTAGGCGAAGTATCGATAAACCTGCCACGTCTTCCCGAAGTCCGACGAGCGCTCGATCAACATGGCAGCGGGTCGGAACGTCTGAAGGGAAAATACACTTAAATATCATGCAAACACTTAACCTGATATCACGAGAATCACTTAACCTGATATCATGAGAAACACTTAACCTGATATCACGAGAAACACTTTCACACTTAACCTGATATCACGAGAATCACTTAACCTGATATCATGAGAAACACTTAACCTGATATCACGAGAAACACTTTCACACTTAACCTAATATCATGAGAAACACTTAACCTGATATCATGAGAAACACTTAACCTGATATCATGAGAAACACTTAACCTGATATCACGAGAAACACTTTCACACTTAACCTGATATCATGAGAAACACTTAACCTGATATCATGAGAAACACTTAACCTGATATCACGAGAAACACTTTCACACTTAACCTAATATCATGAGAAACACTTAACCTGATATCATGAGAACACTAACCTGATTCATGAGAAACACTTAACCTATCACGAGAAACACTTTCACACTTAAACCTGATATCATGAGAAACACTTAACCTGATATCATGAGAAATTACACTAGCCTGATATCATGAGAAACACTTAACCTGATATCATGAGAAACACTTAACCTGATATCATGAGAAACACTTAACCTGATATCATGAGAAACACTTAACCTAATATCATGAGAAACACTTAACCTAATATCATGAGAAACACTTAACCTGATATCATGAGAAACACTTAACCTAATATCATGAGAAACACTTAACCTGATA
>CADEHL010000913.1:0-21908 GCA_902827135.1 Harpagifer antarcticus
AGAAGTAGAAAGTACAGGTCTTTGAGTTCAACCATGTAAGTACAGGTATTGAGTACATGTGAGAAGTAGAAGTAAGTTATTGAGTTTCAACATGTAAGAACGTAGAAGTACAGGTATTGAGGTTCACATGTAAGAAGTAGAAAGTACGGTATTTGAAGTTCAACATGTAAGCAGTAGAAAGTTTACAGGTATTTGGGTTCAACATGATGAGAAGTAGAAAGTACAGGTATGTGAGTTCAACATGTGAGAAGTAGAAAGTACAGGTAATTTGAGTTCAACATGTAAGAAGTTAGGAAAGTACAGGTATTTGTGTTCAACATTGTGAGAAGTAGAAAGTACAGGTATTTGAGTTCACATGTAAGACGTAGAAAGTACAGGTATTTGGGTTCAACATGTGAGAAGTAGAAAGTACAGGTATTTGAGTTCAACATGTAAGAAGTAGAAAGTACAGGTATTTGTGTTCAACATGAAAGAAGTAGAAAGTACAGGTATTTGAGTTCAACATGTAAGAAGTAGAAAGTACGGAAACATGTACTTAAGTCCAGTAACAAAGTATTTGTACTCCACTACTTCCACCTCTGGTTTCAGGAGCAGAATCATTCCTCCTGAGGTCTGTTTATATGTCCAGGAGCGGGAATCAGATGTTGTGTTTGGACGAGTTCCACCGTCCTGAGCGCTGTTTGGATTCACTCTGAGCCTCAAAGCTGTTCTGACTGAACCACACACACATTTGTTTTGGTTTTACGAGGTTTTCAGACAAATTAAAAGGTTGTTTTTTTACTGCTGAGTGATGCAAAACAAGAGCCTGTAACCGATCAGAAATATGTCTTACTGAGGGAAAACCCCCGTCTCCTTCGAGGCTCTGGAGATGATTTTCTGACTTGTTTTAAACTCCACAGAAGGTGTCGTTGAATACTCAATTCTGATTGGACATTTCAGACGTGGTTAATACACAATAACACACTGTTGCTAAGGAGAGCAGACTGTTGCTAAGGAGGATTCACAGCAGCAGAGGACAGACAGACAGAAAGACACTAAAGGGAACTAATATGCTTTTTGTAAATACCCGTTACTTGTAATCCATTACTCCCAAAGCCTAGGAACGACTACACATGAGTTATTTCTTTAAATGTCTCCTATGATGAAGTTTTAAAGGCTTGTCTGGCACAACCCGCAGAACAAAAACACACCACTGAGAGTCTGATGCAAGAATATCAACAGCTCTGAACTCCAGGAGAGACGGGGAGACAGAAAAACAAACCGCTCTGAGAACTTTTAACTGGAAGAGAAACCAGACGGATGAGTTTGGACTGGAAACTGGAGACATGCTGCCAACACACCCTCATAGACATGGATAAGGAGGTATCAGGAGGTGTGTGTGTGTGTGTGTGTGTGTGTGTGTGTCACAGCAGACGTGTTTGCCAGAGTGTGCAAAGCAATTTTCCACTTGAGTCATGGCGGTGAAACCACAACACCCCGACTAGCGATTATCACACCAGAGTCCAAAGCCTCAGAGCGGCGTTCGAACTGGAGTCATGAAGAAATAAAACGTTGTGTCTAGCAGTATCAACAACGGGACATTTCCCCCCCCTCGTGATTCACCGTCAATGGCAAAGATGAGGGGTTTAGACTTTACTAAAGAGGAGAGGAACATGGTGACATCACTACGGTACACTCGCGCTGCTATTGCTCAATGCTCAAAGGTTTTATCATCATATGAACATAAGCTACAGGGTAGAAATGGCAATGAAACTCTTCTGACCTGACCTCCTCCCACAAAGCAACATATACAAAATAGTGCAAGAAGTCTGTATCCATGTGAATAGTAGGGGTGTAACGGTTCACAAACATTTCGGTTCGGTACGTACCTCGGTTTTTAGGTCACGGTTCGGTTCGGTACGTTTTCGGTACAGCAGAAAAAATTATCACAAAACATAAAATATTTGTTTTGTTTTTTTAATTATTATTAAACTGTGAATAATCACTCAAATAAATAGAAAATATAATAAAATAAACATTAAGGTGCAGCATTTCGATGAACTGAAATAATCTGTATTAGAACTGAACTGTTCCTGAGCAGCCAGTTTGACATCAGGACTTGCTCGTCATTGTGTTTTCATGTTGTCTAAAGAAAGATGAACTTCTCCACATTGCTGCTGAGAGGGCAGATCTGCTGGCTCTAGCAGTCTCTGTGGAGAACACCCTCTCTAGGGACAGAGGCAGCACAGCCAGGTCTCCTCTGTGGAGAGCAGCCTCTCTAGGGACAGAGGCAGCACAGCCAGGTCTCCTCTGTGGAGAGCAGCCTCTCTAGGGACAGAGGCAGCACAGCCAGGTCTCCTCTGTGGAGAGCAGCCTCTCTAGGACAGAGGCAGCACAGCCAGGTCTCCTCTGTGGAGAGCAGCCTCTCTAGGACAGAGGCAGCACAGCCAGGTCTCCTCTGTGGAGAGCAGCCTCTCTAGGGACAGAGGCAGCACAGCCAGGTCTCCTCTGTGGAGAGCAGCCTCTCTAGGACAGAGGCAGCACAGCCAGGTCTCCTCTGTGGAGAACACCCTCTCTAGGGACAGAGGCAGCACAGCCAGGTCTCCTCTGTGGAGAGCAGCCTCTCTAGGACAGAGGCAGCACAGCCAGGTCTCCTCTGTGGAGAGCAGCCTCTCTAGGACAGAGGCAGCACAGCCAGGTCTCCTCTGTGGAGAGCAGCCTCTCTAGGACAGAGGCAGCACAGCCAGGTCTCCTCTATGGAGAGCAGCCTCTCTAGGACAGAGGCAGCACAGCCAGGTCTCCTCTGTGAAGAGCAGCCTCTCTAGGGACAGAGGCAGCACAGCCAGGTCTCCTCTGTGGAGAGCAGCCTCTCTAGGACAGAGGCAGCACAGCCAGGTCTCCTCTGTGGAGAGCAGCCTCTCTAGGGACAGAGGCAGCACAGCCAGGTCTCCTCTGTGGAGAGCAGCCTCTCTAGGACAGAGGCAGCACAGCCAGGTCTCCTCTGTGGAGAGCAGCCTCTCTAGGACAGAGGCAGCACAGCCAGGTCTCCTCTGTGGAGAGCAGCCTCTCTAGGGACAGAGGCAGCACAGCCAGGTCTCCTCTGTGGAGAGCAGCCTCTCTAGGACAGAGGCAGCACAGCCAGGTCTCCTCTATGGAGAGCAGCCTCTCTAGGGACAGAGGCAGCACAGCCAGGTCTCCTCTGTGGAGAGCAGCCTCTCTAGGACAGAGGCAGCACAGCCAGGTCTCCTCTGTGGAGAGCAGCCTCTCTAGGGACAGAGGCAGCACAGCCAGGTCTCCTCTGTGGAGAGCAGCCTCTCTAGGGACAGAGGCAGCACAGCCAGGTCTCCTCTGTGGAGAGCAGCCTCTCTAGGACAGAGGCAGCACAGCCAGGTCTCCTCTGTGGAGAGCAGCCTCTCTAGGGACAGAGGCAGCACAGCCAGGTCTCCTCTGTGGAGAGCAGCCTCTCTAGGACAGAGGCAGCACAGCCAGGTCTCCTCTGTGGAGAGCACCCTCTCTAGGACAGAGGCAGCACAGCCAGGTCTCCTCTGTGGAGAGCAGCCTCTCTAGGGACAGAGGCAGCACAGCCAGGTCTCCTCTGTGGAGAGCAGCCTCTCTAGGGACAGAGGCAGCACAGCCAGGTCTCCTCTGTGGAGAGCAGCCTCTCTAGGACAGAGGCAGCACAGCCAGGTCTCCTCTGTGGAGAGCAGCCTCTCTAGGACAGAGGCAGCACAGCCAGGTCTCCTCTGTGGAGAACACCCTCTCTAGGACAGAGGCAGCACAGCCAGGTCTCCTCTGTGGAGAGCAGCCTCTCTAGGACAGAGGCAGCACAGCCAGGTCTCCTCTGTGGAGAGCACCCTCTCTAGGGACAGAGGCAGCACAGCCAGGTCTCCTCTGTGGAGAGCAGCCTCTCTAGGGACAGAGGCAGCACAGCCAGGTCTCCTCTGTGGAGAGCAGCCTCTCTAGGGACAGAGGCAGCACAGCCAGGTCTCCTCTGTGGAGAGCAGCCTCTCTGGGACAGAGGCAGCACAGCCAGGTCTCCTCTGTGGAGAGCAGCCTCTCTAGGGACAGAGGCAGCACAGCCAGGTCTCCTCTGTGGAGAGCAGCCTCTCTAGGGACAGAGGCAGCACAGCCAGGTCTCCTCTGTGGAGAGCAGCCTCTCTAGGGACAGAGGCAGCACAGCCAGGTAGCGCTTTGCTACCATGGCAGCATGAGGACACTTGGCGTGTGTAATAGCTCTGGCTCGGTCTGAACTCTCTGAGTGGTGGAGGCTCACATGCGAGCGGGAGTTGGGTTTGCACTTCAGTCTTTTGGTACCGGTGATATTCACGTTCGGGTGATGCCTTTTCAAATGAGTGCACGTTCGATGTCTTGCCAGCCGGTAACCGATGTTAGTTGAACAATGCCGACAAACAGCTTTGGTTCGGTCCACCGGTCTTTGTCCGTTATTCTTGTTCGTAACTGCGAAACCAAAATGTTCCCAAACCGGAGACTTCGATGATGCTGGAGGATTTTCAGCTCAACTTCATCTGCGTTCGACAGTTCCTCAAACTACTGACTACATTTGAACGCATCCCTGTGACCAGCTCTCATAGCATGCCTCTCGTCCAATGAAATGACTTGCTCGCTCTGACGCCTTGAACCCAATGTGAGCACATTGCTCTGAACGCTGCGACGCCTCACCTGAGATCACTTCCAACAAGTTGTTCACGTTCTCAACTTTTTACGTTTAACGTTATATTCGTTCGGTACACTTCGGTACACACGTGTACCGAACCGAAGGGTCCGTACAGAATAATTTCGGTACGGGTACGGGTACCGTTACGCCCCTAGTGAATAGAATATGAAATGTACAAGAACAGAATATTAAATTAAATGATGTACATTAAGACAAGATTAAATACGGTTCATTGCGGTGATAACTATTTATATAAATAAGAAGATTGCAAAATGACTAACAGATGAATGAGATGAGAAAGGTTTAGACTTTACTAGGGAGGAGAGGAACATAGTGACATCACTACGATACACTCCCGCTGCTATTGGCTCGAGCTCCAACACATTATACTTGAACCAACTTCCTGTTTTCATCAGAGAGTCTCCAAACCTTTCAGAGTGCGTTGAGGACCTACGTTTTTTAACCAAGCCTTCGGTTGGAGCTGGCGTTTTATGGTATTCATTTTTAAGGTCATTAATTTGAATGTTTTATGTATTTGTATACCACCAATGAGAGAAAACTTACCACCAGTTGCCACGGTGATTTCACGCAGGAAGTGTCCATAGAAGGGGAAATCGAAGGACAGGTTGACTCTCTGTGAGGGAGAAAAGAGGAAGAGGAGGAGTCTTAGATCAGAGGTGGAGAGGAAACAACAGAGCTCATCTGTGCTGAACAGTCAATGACCTTGATGTCTGCTCGGATTAATGAGATGTCTAATGGCAAGAAATACACTTTTACATTATAAATCTATGTTTTATGGGAGCCCGTTTCTGTAAGACAAAAAGAGGGAAAGTTATAAAACAAAAGAAATTACATGTGACTGAAAGGTTTATGAGCGTGTGGAAATACAGCTGCAGATAAATTATCTTTAAAGGCATTTTAAAGCCCTCTTTGTAGCGGGACAGAGTTTGGTTACGTGTGGAAAGCCATTCTGCTGATGGCAATTAACACGTGATAAAGGAAAGCTATAAAATCATGAAGTTTTTCTAAATAAAACAGAATGTCTTTAACATGTCACCACTAATGATAGAGTACGCAATCATGCTTTGATGCTAAATCGTAGCGCTGCCAGCTAATGTGATGCAGAGAGACAGTACCAAGTAAACATGAGGTCTGAGGTTAACACAGGCTCAAGAGATTTGAAAATACGTCAGTAGATTCCCCACTGGTGGATTTAAACAAAGAGGTTGCTAACAAGCGTCTAAACGGGACGACTACACATCATCACGCCCAACATTAGCCTCCTTTAGCTTAGCGGTGGTGACGTGAAGTCATGTGACCGTGCTGTAGTTCCTTTATAGCCCAACATTAGCCTCCTTTAGCTTAGCGGTGGTGAGGTGAAGTCATGTGACCGTGCTGTAGTTCCTTTATAGCCCAACATTAGCCTCCTTTAGCTTAGCGGTGGAGACGTGAAGTCATGTGACCGTGCTGTAGTTCCTTTATAGCCCAACATTAGCCTCCTTTAGCTTAGCGGTGGAGACGTGAAGTCATGTGACCGTGCTGTAGTTCCTTTATAGCCCAACATTAGCCTCCTTTAGCTTAGCGGTGGTGACGTGAAGTCATGTGACCGTGCTGTAGTTCCTTTATAGCCCAACATTAGCCTCCTTTAGCTTAGCGGTGGTGACGTGAAGTCATGTGACCGTGCTGTAGTTCCTTTATAGCCCAACATTAGCCGCCTCTAGCTTAGCGGTGTTGACGTGAAGTCATGTGACCGTGCTGTAGTTCCTTTATAGCCCAACATTAGCCACCTTTAGCTTAGCGGTGGTGACGTGAAGTCATGTGACCGTGCTGTAGTTCCTTTATAGCCCAACATTAGCCTCCTTTAGCTTAGCGGTGGTGACGTGAAGTCATGTGACCGTGCTGTAGTTCCTTTATAATCCAACATTAGCCTCCTTTAGCTTAGCGGTGGTGACGTGAAGTCATGTGACCGTGCTGTAGTTCCTTTATAGCCCAACATTAGCCACCTTTAGCTCAGCGGTGGTGACGTGAAGTCATGTGACCGTGCTGTAGTTCCTTTATAGCCCAACATTAGCCTCCTTTAGCTCAGCGGTGGTGACGTGAAGTCATGTGACCGTGCTGTAGTTCCTTTATAGCCCAACATTAGCCTCCTTTAGCTCAGCGGTGGTGACGTGAAGTCATGTGACCGTGCTGTAGTTCCTTTATAGCCTAACATTAGCCTCCTTTAGCTTAGCGGTGTTGACGTGAAGTCATGTGACCGTGCTGTAGTTCTTTTATAGCCTAACATTAGCCTCCTTTAGCTTAGCGGTGGTGACGTGAAGTCATGTGACCGTGCTGTAGTTCCTTTATAGCCCAACATTAGCCACCTTTAGCTCAGCGGTGGTGACGTGAAGTCATGTGACCGTGCTGTAGTTCCTTTATAGCCCAACATTAGCCTCCTTTAGCTCAGCGGTGGTGACGTGAAGTCATGTGACCGTGCTGTAGTTCCTTTATAGCCCAACATTAGCCTCCTTTAGCTCAGCGGTGGTGACGTGAAGTCATGTGACCGTGCTGTAGTTCCTTTATAGCCTAACATTAGCCTCCTTTAGCTTAGCGGTGTTGACGTGAAGTCATGTGACCGTGCTGTAGTTCCTTTATAGCCCAACATTAGCTTTTTACTTTAGAGAATGATAAAGTGTCCTCACGGAGAGTAGCTTCCTCTCAGTGTAGCTTTAATACCTGAGTGGAGCTACAGCTCTGAATACTAATGATGGACTCTCTCCTCTCCAGCTATTGTTCCCCTGCTGTCTTTCTCTTTCTTTAAAGCCTGCCATGCTGCTCTGTCTCTGCGGTCACTTTATTGTGACCTCATCAGTATGCGCCTCACACAGGTCACCTTTTTCTTCAGAGGAGGATTGAGGAGAGCTTTAAGACTTCACTGAGTTTCAACAGTTTAAATCCTTATAGAGGAAATCTTTCTCAACCGTGTTGCCCCGGGTTTACTGCTAGAGAAAACTCACAAACTGCATTGTATTATATATTTCTGCTGACTTTTCTTTTAACAACTGCAATATTATAGCACTCTACATACTGATATACACCTGAACATCAGCAGGAGAGGACTCTTTAAAGTAAAGACACCACATACTGATATACACCTGAACATCAGCAGGAGAGGACTCTTTAAAGTAAAGACACCACATACTGATATACACCTGAACATCAGCAGGAGAGGACTCTTTAAAGTAGAGATACTACATACTGATATACACCTGAACATCAGCAGGAGAGGACTCTTTAAAGTAGAGACACTACACACTGATATACACCTGAACATCAGCAGGAGAGGACTCTTTAAAGTAGAGACACTACATACTGATATACACCTGAACATCAGCAGGAGAGGACTCTTTAAAGTAGAGATACTACATACTGATATACACCTGAACATCAGGAGGAGAGGACTCTTTAAAGTAGAGACACTACATACTGATATACACCTGAACATCAGCAGGAGAGGACTCTTTAAAGTAGAGACACTACATACTGATATACACCTGAACATCAGCAGGAGAGGACTCTTTAAAGTAGAGACACTACATACTGATATACACCTGAACACCAGCAGGAGAGGACTCTTTAAAGTAGAGACACTACATACTGATATACACCTGAACATCAGCAGGAGAGGACTATTTAAAGTAGAGACACTACATACTGATATACACCTGAACACCAGCAGGAGAGGACTCTTTAAAGTAGAGACACTACATACTGATATACACCTGAACATCAGCAGGAGAGGACTCTTTAAAGTAGAGACACTACATACTGAGATACACCTGAACATCAGCAGGAGAGGACTCTTTAAAGTAGAGACACTACATACTGATATACACCTGAAACATCAGCAGGAGAGGACTCTTTAAAGTAGAGACACTACACACTGATATACACCTGAACATCAGCAGGAGAGGACTCTTTAAAGTAGAGACACTACATACTGATATACACCTGAACATCAGCAGGAGAGGACTCTTTAAAGTAGAGACACTACATACTGATATACACCTGAACATCAGCAGGAGAGGACTCTTTAAAGTAGAGACACTACATACTGATATACACCTGAACATCAGCAGGAGAGGACTCTTTAAAGTAGAGACACTACATACTGATATACACCTGAACATCAGCAGGAGAGGACTCTTTAAAGTAGAGACTCTACATACTGATATACACCTGAACATCAGCAGGAGAGGACTCTTTAAAGTAGAGACTCTACATACTGATATACACCTGAACATCAGCAGGAGAGGACTCTTTAAAGTAGAGACACTACATACTGATATACACCTGAACATCAGCAGGAGAGGACTCTTTAAAGTAGAGGCACTACATACTGATATACACCTGAACATCAGCAGGAGAGGACTCTTTAAAGTAGAGACACTACATACTGATATACACCTGAACATCAGCAGGAGAGGACTCTTTAAAGTAGAGACACTACATACTGATATACACCTGAACATCAGCAGGAGAGGACTCTTTAAAGTAGAGACACTACATACTGATATACACCTGAACATCAGCAGGAGAGGACTCTTTAAAGTAGAGACACTACATACTGATATACACCTGAACATCAGCAGGAGAGGACTCTTTAAAGTAGAGACACTACATACTGATATACACCTGAACATCAGCAGGAGAGGACTCTTTAAAGTAGAGACACTACATACTGATATACACCTGAACACCAGCAGGAGAGGACTCTTTAAAGTAGAGACTCTACATACTGATATACACCTGAACATCAGGAGGAGAGGACTCTTTAAAGTAGAGACACTACATACTGATATACACCTGAACATCAGGAGGAGAGGACTCTTTAAAGTAGAGACACTACAAACTGATATACACCTGAACATCAGCAGGAGAGGACTCTTTAAAGTAGAGACTCTACATACTGATATACACCTGAACATCAGGAGGAGAGGACTCTTTAAAGTAGAGACACTACATACTGATATACACCTGACATCAGCAGGAGAGGACTCTTTAAAGTAGAGACACTACATACTGATATACACCTGAACATCAGCAGGAGAGGACTCTTTAAAGTAGAGACACTACATACTGATATACACCTGAACATCAGCAGGAGAGGACTCTTTAAAGTAGAGACACTACATACTGATATACACCTGAACATCAGCAGGAGAGGACTCTTTAAAGTAGAGACACTACATACTGATATACACCTGAACATCAGCAGGAGAGGACTCTTTAAAGTAGAGGACACTACATACTGATATACACCTGAAACACCAGCAGGAGAGGACTCTTTAAAGTAGAGACACTACATACTGATATACACCTGAACATCAGCAGGAGAGGACTATTTAAAGTAGAGACACTACATACTGATATACACCTGAACACCAGCAGGAGAGGACTCTTTAAAGTAGAGACACTACATACTGATATACACCTGAACATCAGCAGGAGAGGACTCTTTAAAGTAGAGACACTACATACTGAGATACACCTGAACATCAGCAGGAGAGGACTCTTTAAAGTAGAGACACTACATACTGATATACACCTGAACATCAGCAGGAGAGGACTCTTTAAAGTAGAGACACTACACACTGATATACACCTGAACATCAGCAGGAGAGGACTCTTTAAAGTAGAGACACTACATACTGATATACACCTGAACATCAGCAGGAGAGGACTCTTTAAAGTAGAGACACTACATACTGATATACACCTGAACATCAGCAGGAGAGGACTCTTTAAAGTAGAGACACTACATACTGATATACACCTGAACACCAGCAGGAGAGGACTCTTTAAAGTAGAGACACTACACACTGATATACACCTGAATATCAGCAGGAGAGGACTCTTTAAAGTAGAGACACTACATACTGATATACACCTGAACATCAGCAGGAGAGGTCTCTTTAAAGTAGAGACACTACATACTGATATACACCTGAACATCAGCAGGAGAGGACTCTTTAAAGTAGAGACGCTACATACTGATATACACCTGAACACCAGCAGGAGAGGACTCTTTAAAGTAGAGACACTACATACTGATATACACCTGAACATCAGCAGGAGAGGACTCTTTAAAGTAGAGACACTACATACTGATATACACCTGAACATCAGCAGGAGAGGACTCTTTAAAGTAGAGACACTACATACTGAGATACACCTGAACATCAGCAGGAGAGGACTCTTTAAAGTAGAGACACTACATACTGATATACACCTGAACATCAGCAGGAGAGGACTCTTTAAAGTAGAGACACTACACACTGATATACACCTGAACATCAGCAGGAGAGGACTCTTTAAAGTAGAGACACTACATACTGATATACACCTGAACATCAGCAGGAGAGGACTCTTTAAAGTAGAGACACTACATACTGATATACACCTGAACATCAGCAGGAGAGGACTCTTTAAAGTAGAGACACTACATACTGATATACACCTGAACACCAGCAGGAGAGGACTCTTTAAAGTAGAGGCACTACATACTGATATACACCTGAACATCAGCAGGAGAGGACTCTTTAAAGTAGAGACACTACATACTGAGATACACCTGAACATCAGCAGGAGAGGACTCTTTAAAGTAGAGACACTACATACTGATATACACCTGAACATCAGCAGGAGAGGACTCTTTAAAGTAGAGACACTACATACTGATATACACCTGAACATCAGCAGGAGAGGACTCTTTAAAGTAGAGACACTACATACTGATATACACCTGAACATCAGGAGGAGAGGACTCTTTAAAGTAGAGACACTACATACTGATATACACCTGAACACCAGCAGGAGAGGACTCTTTAAAGTAGAGACACTACATACTGATATACACCTGAACACCAGCAGGAGAGGACTCTTTAAAGTAGAGACACTACATACTGATATACACCTGAACATCAGCAGGAGAGGACTCTTTAAAGTAGAGACACTACATACTGATATACACCTGAACACCAGCAGGAGAGGACTCTTTAAAGTAGAGACACTACATACTGATATACACCTGAACACCAGCAGGAGAGGACTCTTTAAAGTAGAGACACTACATACTCATATACACCTGAACACCAGCAGGAGAGGACTCTTTAAAGTAGAGACACTACATACTGATATACACCTGAACACCAGCAGGAGAGGACTCTTTAAAGTAGAGGCACTACATACTGATATACACCTGAACATCAGCAGGAGAGGACTCTTTAAAGTAGAGACACTACATACTGATATACACCTGAACACCAGCAGGAGAGGACTCTTTAAAGTAGAGGCACTACATACTGATATACACCTGAACACCAGCAGGAGAGGACTCTTTAAAGATAATCGTGTGTGTGTTGACTCACCGCTGCTTGTCGGTGTGTGTTGGACAGAATCCCGTGGATCTTCACTTTGTCTTTCTGCATCTGGTCCACGTCTACCCACAAGTCCTTGCTCATTGGGTCTGACGGGGTGTATGTTTTTGACGTGTAGTAGTTGTGATCTGTGTCCTCCTGCAGAAACAAAACAAAATAAATTATTTGGAGAAATGTAATACGACTTAATGGAGAGATTAGATATTACCGTGCGTCCTTAGACTTCCTGTAAATCTAATTCAAAGTAATCTAATGAGCTGAAGCTACAGATTTACCTCAGAAAACAGTGTTTTTTCATTCTTCTGCTAATTAGATTACATGACAATGCATTTCCTTTCCATTGTTCCTGCATTCTCTTTGTCCTTTAATTCAACTCTGTGGTTCTTTTCATTCGTGCACGAAGACCATCTGCTAATGAAATTAAGAACAAACAAGGAAGCCGATTTACTCTTTCCTCTCTTAAAGTAAAAGCAGACTGCACCGTCAGAAAGTGGACTTTTATGAGCCATGTGGGAGCTTTCATAGTTTCCTGAACAGTAATAGTTCGGATGCTCGTGTCTTTGACTTCCTGTTGCTCGTCTGGAGCTTAATGAGAAACCGTGCAGCTGTGTTTTTAAAGTGAACGTTGGTAAGGTCAGGGTAGCTGAGCTGTACCTTTCACACCAAGGCTTTTCCCGTTCTAGCTCCGTGAGCTTTTCTGGTTCGGAACCGGTTCTTCGGTTCAGCTCCCGCTCTGTTCACACCGCTCAGAGCCCGACTGCGTCATCATGACGTAACCGTTTGCGTGGCTGCTTCGGAAAGCCAAACCGCGCGGAAACCCCTCACAGCGACAACAACGACCGATTGTATTGAAGCGCTACTCGTTTTGGTTTTGCTCTGTCGAAACGAAATGGAAGAAATGACTCTGCAGCTCATCCAGAATGCAGCGGCTCGTCTGGTCTTCAACCTTCCTAAATGTTCCCCCCCCACTCCGCTCCTCCGCTCCCTCCACTGGCTCCCGGTAACTGCTAGAATCCACTTCAAGACACTGGTACTTGGTACCATGCTGCGAATGGATCTGGCCCTTCCTACATCCAGGACATGGTTAAACCGTACACCCCAGCACGTGCACTCCGCTCTGCATCAGCCAAACGACTCGCTGCACCCTCGCTGCGAGGGGGACCCAAGTTCCCATCAGCAGAAACACGTGGGTTTGCTATCCTGGCTCCAAGATGGTGGAATGAGCTCCCCATTGACATCAGGACGGCAGAAAGCTTACACACCTTCCAGACTGAGAACTCATCTCTTTCGACTCCACTTCCAGCCATAGAATTACTAACAAAGCACTTATATACTAACAAAGGACTGGCTTCTCTAAAGCCAGCTGAGTAGCACTTGAAGTGTTTGGCTCTATGGAACCTGATGTACTTTATGATTCTGTTTTCTTCAGGGTTGTGTCTTCCTGGTCGAATGTACTTATTGTGAGTCGCTCTGGACAAAAGCGTCAGCTAAATGCAACGTAATGTAAATGTAAAGAACAAGATGCTAACTGTTCAGGTTGTTCTGGTGCCAATGATATGCCGCCGAGGCCTCAAGAGTCTCTGTTATACTAGCTATTACTTTTATTGAATGAAGTGTTGACATGTTCCAAAGAAAGACAGAAGAACAGATGAATGCGGTTACCCATTGCATGAGCTCTGAATAAACATTACGCCACACATGCTGTGGATTCCCACAGACAGCAGCTGGGGTTATGAAATGTCCCGGGACATAAAACAGGTTTTAAAAGCTTCTCTGCCGACACAAACAACAACAGGGATAGAAGCCGTTACCGACAGCGTGTCCAGACGAGCAGTGAAGAAACTGATCACATCTGAACTCACTGACTCACAGTCTGCTGCTATAAAGCCAGGTGAGAGGAATCTGACGTTAACCAAAACACACGCTGACCTCAGATCAGATTCCTTCAGCTTCAACGCAAGCCTGTTTTATGGAAATGAAGATATGGTCACAGATATCAAGGCAAACGTATGTTGGAAGTGACGGAAGAAGTGAGAGATGTAGAGTCAGCTAGCGTAGCTTAGCATAAGAGATGGAAACAAGAGTGCAGAAAATCCAGTTATGTGTGTGTGTGTGTTTGTGTGTGTGTGTGTGTGTGTGTGTGTGTGTGTGTGTGTGTGTAATGACAGGAGGAGTTATGGCATGTTTGTGCTGGGGACTGCCTTTCCGTTTAGCAACAGATAATAACCCTCTGAGAGCCAAAACACAATGAGTGTGTGTGTGTGTGTGTGTGTGTGTGTGTGTGTGTGTGTGTGTGTGTGTGTGTGTGATTACAGTTCAACCTGAGATGATTAGAAGCCAGACTCTTTAACGAGCTGTTTGCACCCCGGCGTCCGCCATCATTACGACTGAGGGGAGGCCTTTCTCACACACACACACACACACACACACACACGCACGCACACACACACACACACACCCCTCCACACACACACACACACACACACACACACACACACACACACACACACACACACACACACAGTTCATTTCCTGTGTCTGGGAGGTTAGGTTTAAGAAGCTAGACGAACACCTGAGGGCTGATTTTAATTTGATATCAAATATTCATCTGCCTTCTTCATTACCCAGCATCCTGGGGAGTACTAATTGGCTGAGTATTTGTAGACACACAGCTGAGCAGAGAGCTTCATCGATCCCTGCTCTTTGTTCTCCTCCCTGTGGAGCTGCACTCTAGTTGGGATTCATTCAGGGGAAAAGACGGAGAGTCCATTAACTAATGGGTTTATGATCATCTCCCCGATCCCTTAACTACATCTCTTAAAGGTCTCCTATTATACTATTTTTAGGCATACTAAAAACTTTAGTGCCAACCCTTTTCACCAAGGGCCACATACAGAAAAATATTCGAAGGGCTGGGCCGCTCACTAGAGGTCAGGTTTATTGCCTCATAAGCAGTGCTGGGACTAACGCGTTACTGTAACGCCGTTATTTTCGGCAGTAACTAGTACTCTAACGCATTACTTTTTAAATTCAGTAACTCAGTTGCCGTTACTACACGGTGCGTTACTCCGTTACTGCGTTAGTTTTTTTATATAGTCAACAGCCAGGCGAACAGAGATGAGAACTGTACTTAAGTACTTGAGTAAATGTACTTAGATACTTCCTGCGTCACATGCGGAGACGCGCTGTGGGCGTGTTTGTGTTGTTTACTAACAAGACTAGCGAATGGCGGCTTAGCAGCTCAAGTCTAGTTTCTCCACCTGGAGATATTCTCACTATTTCACTTTTGTCGAGCAGAAAGAAAAGAGAGTTTCTGTTAAATGTAAGTTGTGTCCTGGCGGGTCAAAGAGTCTATCTACTGCCCAGACCAGTCATTCAGATCATCTGCAGAAACAACATGCTGGGAGGAAGCTAGTAGCTAAGACCACAGAGACTCAGCCGACGCCACTCCACCTCCACCTCCACTCCACCTCCACTCCACCTCCACCTCCACTCCACCTCCACCTCCACTCCACCTCCACCTCCACCTGAGCAACAGCGGCTGGATTTTAACCAAGGGACTGCTGGCCAGGGAAAAGTCGATAAAGCCATTGCACGGTATGTTGTAGAACACATGCAGGCTATTGCTACAGTGGACCCGCTTTCAGGGAGCTAGTTAGCATGATAGCATGTCCGGGCGGCACACGGCATACGGGACGGAAAACTGTTTCCAACTACCTGGAGAAAGAATATACAGAAATGGAAAGCCAGCTAATATCGATGCAGATAATGCAAGTTGATCAGCAGATTGTTTTATTCTCCAATGCAATAACAAACTGAAATGAAGGCTATAAGGGCATTCATGGGAGCCCTTTGTTTAAGTAACTAAAACGTTACTTTTCACAGTAACGCATTACTTTGTGGTGTAAGTAATCAGTAAAGTAACTGAGCTACTTTTGAAATGAAGTAACTAGCAATGGTAACTAGTTACTGGTTTTCAGTAACTAGCACAACACTGCTCACAAGTGAAGTTAGCTAAATCAATCTAATGTAGGTCAATGAAGCTACAGTACAGCTCTCCATAGGGTTTCATTTCCCTATGAACACAGCTCCTTCAAACAGAAGCCTTAGATTAACTATCATAAGAATAGGAACGGTTTCTTATCAACTTATCTAATTGGTCAAATCTGGATCAGCTCCGTTGTTCCCCGTTTTTAGAGATGTGGGTACGGAGGAAAAGAGAGAGGGGTTTATTTCCTGACACCTTGTGAGTCTCCGGACACACGCGGACACACCGGGGACACACCGGGGACACACGCGGACACACCGGGGACACACGGGGGACACACGCGGACACACGGGGGACACACGGGGGACACACCGGGGACACACCGGGGACACACGGGGGACACACGGGGGACACACCGGGGACACACGCGGACACACCGGGGACACACCGGGGACACACGGTGATGTATAAAAGACATCACCGTGTGCATTTTGCATAATAGGAGACCTTTAAAATCTACTCTATATAGACATACAGATTTACACATATACAGTTCCTACCTCTATCTGGGAGCTGTTGTCTGTTTCCTCTGCAGACATCAGACCTGGGAATCCTTCAGGTTCCTCAGGCTCTGGATTCTGGTTCTGGTCGTTGTTCTGGTTCTGGTCCTGCTCCTGGCTGGCTCTGTTGCTGTCCATGTTACGAGGTTTCGGAGGAAGCCATCTCCTCCACCTGTGGCTGAACAGCTTCACATCCACTGCTGTTTCCTCATCTCCAGAAAGCCCCTGCACGTATGAGTAGGAGACCCCTGAGGAGACAGGAAAACAAGGTGTGAGATTAGCATAGCATACAGCACGGACCACCGCTAAGCTAAAGGAGGCTAATGTTGGGCTATAAAGGAACTACAGCACGGTCACATGACTTCACGTCATCACCGCTAAGCTAAAGGAGGCTAATGTTGGGCTATAAAGGAACTACAGCACGGTCACATGACTTCACGTCACCACCGCTAAGCTAAAGGTGGCTAATGTTGGGCTATAAAGGAACTACAGCACGGTCACATGACTTCACGTCACCACCGCTAAGCTAAAGGAGGCTAATGTTGGGCTATAAAGGAACTACAGCACGGTCACATGACTTCACGTCACCACCGCTAAGCTAAAGGAAGCTAATGTTGGGCTATAAAGGAACTACAGCACGGTCACATGACTTCACGTCACCACCGCTAAGCTAAAGGAGGCTAATGTTGGGCTATAAAGGAACTACAGCACGGTCACATGACTTCACGTCACCACCGCTAAGCTAAAGGAGGCTAATGTTGGGCTATAAAGGAACTACAGCACGGTCACATGACTTCACGTCACCACCGCTAAGCTAAAGGAGGCTAATGTTGGGCTATAAAGGAACTACAGCACGGTCACATGACTTCACGTCATCACCGCTAAGCTAAAGGAGGCTAATGTTGGGCTATAAAGGAACTACAGCACGGTCACATGACTTCACGTCACCACCGCTAAGCTAAAGGAGGCTAATGTTGGGCTATAAAGGAACTACAGCACGGTCACATGACTTCACGTCACCACCGCTAAGCTAAAGGAGGCTAATGTTGGGCTATAAAGGAACTACAGCACGGTCACATGACTTCACGTCACCACCGCTAAGCTAAAGGAGGCTAATGTTGGGCTATAAAGGAACTACAGCACGGTCACATGACTTCACGTCACCACCGCTAAGCTAAAGGAGGCTAATGTTGGGCTATAAAGGAACTACAGCACGGTCACATGACTTCACGTCACCACCGCTAAGCTAAAGGAGGCTAATGTTGGGCTATAAAGGAACTACAGCACGGTCACATGACTTCACGTCATCACCGCTAAGCTAAAGGAGGCTAATGTTGGGCTATAAAGGAACTACAGCACGGTCACATGACTTCACGTCACCACCGCTAAGCTAAAGGAGGCTAATGTTGGGCTATAAAGGAACTACAGCACGGACACATGACTTCACGTCATCACCGCTAAGCTAAAGGCGGCTAATGTTGGGCTATAAAGGAACTACAGCACGGTCACATGACTTCACGTCACCACCGCTAAGCTAAAGGCGGCTAATGTTGGGCTATAAAGGAACTACAGCACGGTCACATAACTTCATGTCACCACCGCTAAGCTAAAGGAGGCTAATGTTGGGCGTTATGACATTTAGTCTTCTGTTCAAATCACCTTAAAATTGAAATTCCATGTAGGCCACCACGAATATACTTTAATAAATCATGCTCCATCATTTTCTCATTAACTTCATTGAACCCTGTGTTAGCCTGAAGCGCTGCCGTGTTGCGCAAATGGGTGTTTTGTACAAGCAAAGATAATTAAACTAGACCCGCCACTCCTCATAACTCACTGTCTCCGCAGACTCACTGCCTGAAACAGATGCCCATTAGCAATGACTCAGCAGCCGTCACACACACCGTTCCCACACACACCAGCCATCACACACAATCATCCCGTCACTGAGTCTGCATTGAGACGCTGCTGACAGGTGAGAAATGGGTCTGTTTAAATGTAAACACTGCTGAAATCTGCTGAGTCATGATAGGAAACAAGTTAGGATGAAGAAGGCGTCAAACTGAATTTCACAAGTTCTGTTCTTGATTTTTCGCAAAGTATTTTGATCCTGAATCCATCGTGCAAGCCATGTACTGTACACAGTGTACTGACAATATACAATCTGTGTCAAGCTAAACTAAACTTTGTAAATCAAGGCAGCAACTTGAGTCTTAATTTTTGTAATATAACTTTCTTAAATTGGATTTTTAACCGTCTTAACTTGAACTCTTTAATATTCCTGATTGCAGGCGAGCACTGGCTGTAAATTCTTCTTTTTCAAATGAGCTGCAGATTGCACTGAGCCCTGTTTCACATCCTTCTGCTTCTTCTAAAGTAATGTGCAGATTGGTAGCTTCCACTTTCTGGAGCATTAGCATCAAAAGCCCCTCTTTTTCGTCTCCTGAGAACCACTGGTCTGGGGCCCAAAAGAGGAGGAGGAAGACATGTGAGCTTTAAGAGAAGGAAAGACGCTCTGCTGGTTAAACCCAGTGACCTCTGTCTCATAGAAGCAACAGAAGAGGAATCAGGAGTGTTTACCGTCCCAGATCCAGAAGAATTAGCACCGCAGCGACTTTGTAAACTTTTTTTTTTACGAGTGCTATAAAAATGTATTACCAATTGTCCTCAAAGCTTAATCCTATTAGGGGAGCTTATCCAAGCATGCTGAGCATTAGCCTGCAGGCAGGGAACAAGTCTGCAGGCCATCAGCACACTCTCACACCCTGTGAGCATGGGACACAGAGTGGATTTGAGCCTTTGCAGACCATTGTCATGCACTAAAACCTATACAACTGTTAGAGAACTCTCCCTGGTCCCCGGCTCGAGCCTCAGGATCCACGTGTCTGTGATCCTCTCCAGAAGGAGTCATCACATACAGAGACTAGTTCCTGAGCAGTGTCCTTCAGCCTCAGGATCCATGTGTCTGTGATCCTCTCCAGAAGGAGTCATCACATACAGAGACTAGTTCCTGAGCAGTGTCCTTCACATGCTGATATCCAAGAGAGGGAGTCACACAGTCACAAGATGGAGGAATAGAAAGCAGTATTCAATGTTTACTTCAGATTAGCTCCACGTCAGAAATGAGCATGCTTGATGTCTCTCTCCATAGAGGCTGAGTCATCATGTTAATCACATAGCTATCACCTGCCTCAAACAGTCCTGATGCTCTTCTAGGTAATCTCACATCCTGTCATGTTCACAGCTACAGTTGATACCTTTGTTAGCATGCTACTCTCACGCTGGAAGAGGACTTTCAGGATGTTCCCAACACAAACCCACTACAGGAGGGAAAAACACCCCAAAAAAGCATCAAATGGTCTCTTAAAAACTACATGTTCTCTCCATGTGCATCATCTCAGTCTGCAGCGTTCCTGGCCAACGTTCCCACTCTCACCACTAACACTCCCTGTCCCTAAGGGTCATTAGTCACAGTTATTCATACTCTAATCCAAGAGGCACCTACACATCTACTTCCACCCTTAAAGGATCTTTGTCTGTTCCTCCATATGCGATGGAAACCTGGCAAACAGCCGCTTCTTTAAAACACACCGTGACCACAACATAGGGACCTGGATTAAATAGCAGCATGTCCGGTCACTTCTTCCAGGAAGTCATGAATCTGAATTTACTGTGAGGCTGTTACAACTTAAAGATTTAATTGAATTACAGACTTTATTAGCTGTGCATAAAACAACAATCTGAATACTACTAGATTGTTGTGTTGACATATACAGTGGGGCAAAAAAGTATTTAGTCAGCCACCAATTGTGCAAGTTCTCCCACTTAAAAAGATGAGAGGCCTGTAATGTTCATCCTAGGTACACTTCAACTCTGAGAGACAGAACGGGGGAAAGAATCCAGGAAATCACATTGTAGGATTTTTAAAGAATGAATTGGTAAATTCCTCGGTAAGTATTTGGTCACCTACAAACAAACAAGATGTCTGGCTCTCACAGACCTGTAACTTCTTCTTTAAGAGCCTCCTCTGTCCTCCACTCGTTAACTGTATTAATGGCACCGGTTTGAACTCGTTATCAGTATAAAAGACACCTGTCCACAACCTCAAACAGTCACACTCCAAACTCCACTATGGCCAAGACCAAAGAGCTGTCAAAGGACACCAGAAACTAAATGGTAGACCTGCACCAGGCTGGGAAGACTGCATCTGCAATAGGTAAGCAGCGTGGAGCCCCAGATCTCCCTCGATCTGGGGCTCCACGCAAGATCTCACCCCGTGGGGTCAAAGTGATCACAAGAACGGTGAGCACAGATCCCAGAACCACACGGGGGGGACCGAGTCCATGACCTGCAGAGAGCTGGGACCAAAGTAACAAAGGCTACCATCAGTAACACACTACACCGCCAGGGACTCAAACCCTGCAGTGCCAGACGTGTCCCCCTGCTTAAGCCAGTACATGTCCAGGCCCGTCTGAAGTTTGCTAGAGAGCATTTAGATGATCCAGAAGAGGATTGGGAGAATGTCATATGGTCAGATGAAACCAAAATAGAACTTTTTGGTAAAAACTCAACTAGACGTGTTTGGAGGAGAAAGAATGCTGAGTCCAAAGAACACCATACCTGCTGTGAGACATGGGGGGGGGAGACATCATGCTTTGGGGCTGTTCTGCAAAGGGACCAGGACCACTGATCCGTGTAAAGGAAAGAATGAATGGGGCCATGTATCGTGAGATTTTGAGTGACAACCTCCTTCCATCAGCAAGGGCATTGAAGATGAAACGTGGCTGGGTCTTTCAGCATGACAATGATCCCAAACACACCGCCCGGGCAACAAAGGAGTGGCTTCGTATGAAGCATTTCAAGGTCCTGGAGTGGCCTAGCCAGTCTCCAGATCTCAACCCCATAGAACATCTTTGGAGGGAGTTGAAAGTCCGTGTTGCCCAGCGACAGCCCCAAAGCATCACTGCTCTAGAGGAGATCTGCATGGAGGAATGGGCCAACATACCAGCAACAGTGAAAACCTTGTGAAGACTTACAGAAAACGTTTGACCTCTGTCATTGCCAACAAAGGGTATATAACAAAGTATTGAGATGAACTTTTGCTATTGACCAAATACTTATTTTCCATCATTTGCAAATAAATTCTTTAAAAATCCTACAATGTGATTTCCTGGATTCTTTTTTCTCATTCTGTCTCTCATAGTTGAAGTGTAGCTAGGATGAACATTACAGGCCTCTCATCTTTTTAAGTGGGAGAACTTGCACACTTGGTGGCTGACTAAAACTTT
>CADEHL010000914.1:0-2500 GCA_902827135.1 Harpagifer antarcticus
ACACACACACACACACCACACACACACACACACACACACACACACACACACACACACACACACACATTCAATCGGTGTATGGAGACACAGTCAAACAAGAGACGGTGGTCTTTGGGACATGTGTGTACTGAGTACTTCCAGTGACGTAGTAGTACTTCACTTCAGGACGTGGTAACAGAGAAGCAACACACATAGCAACAGATGCTCGTGGTGACGGGTGTGATTCCTCGCGCTCTCATTCTCACACCTTTCTGACACTCCGCTGCTTCATTTAAATACAACCACAAATACAAGCTTTAAATACAACCACAAATACAAGCTTTAAATACAACCACAAATACAAGCTTTAAATACAAGCTTTCAAATACAAGCTTCAAATACAACCACAAATACAAGCTTTAAATACAACCACAAATACAAGCTTTAAATACAAGCTTTAAATACAAGCTTCAAATACAACCACAAATACAAGCTTTAAATACAACCACAAATACAAGCTTCAAATACAACCACAAATACAAGCTTTAAATACAACCACAAATACAAGCTTCAAATACAAGCTTCAAATACAACCACAAATACAAGCTTTAAATACAACCACAAATACAAGCTTTAGATACAACCACAAATACAAGCTTTAGATACAAGCTTCAAATACAAGCTTCATATACAAGCTTCAAATACAAGCTTTAAATACAAGCTTTAAATACAAGCTTTAAATACAAGCTTTAAATACAACCACAAATACAAGCTTCAAATACAAGCTTCAAATACAGGCTTCAAATACAAGCTTTAAATACAAGCTTCAAATACAAGCTTTAAATACAAGCTTTAAATACAAGCTTTAAATACAACCACAAATACAAGCTTCAAATACAAGCTTTAAATACAAGCTTCAAATACAAGCTTTAAATACAAGCTTCAAATACAAGCTTTAAATACAAGCTTTAAATACAAGCTTTAAATACAAGCTTTAAATACAAGCTTCAAATACAAGCTTCAAATACAACCACAATACAAGCTTCAAATACAAGCTTTAAATACAACCACAAATACAAGCATCAAATACAAGCTTTAAATACAAGCTTTAAATACAAGCTTCAAATACAACCACAAATACAAGCTTCAAATACAAGCTTTAAATACAAGCTTTAAATACAAGCTTCAAATACAAGCTTTAAATACAACCTCAAATACAAGCTTTAAATACAAGCTTCAAATACAAGCTTTAAATACAAGCTTTAAATACAAGCTTCAAATACAAGCTTTAAATACAAGCTTTAAATACAAGCTTTAAATACAACCACAAATACAAGCTTCAAATACAACCACAAATACAAGCTTCAAATACAAGCTTTAAATACAACCACAAATACAAGCTTTAAATACAACCACAAATACAAGCTTCAAATACAAGCTTCAAATACAACCACAAATACAAGCTTCAAATACAAGCTTTAAATACAAGCTTTAAATACAAGCTTTAAATACAAGCTTCAAATACAAGCTTTAAATACAAGCTACAAATACAAGCTTTAAATACAACCACAAATACAAGCTTCAAATACAAGCTTCAAATACAACCACAAATACAAGCTTCAAATACAAGCTTTAAATACAAGCTTTAAATACAAGCTTTAAATACAAGCTTTAAATACAAGCTTCAAATACAAGCTTTAAATACAACCACAAATACAAGCTTCAAATACAAGCTTCAAATACAAGCTTTAAATACAAGCTTCAAATACAAGCTTTAAATACAACCTCAAATACAAGCTTTAAATACAAGCTTCAAATACAAGCTTTAAATACAAGCTTTAAATACAAGCTTCAAATACAAGCTTTAAAAAAAACCACAAATACAAGCTTCAAATACAAGCTTCAAATACAAGCTTCAAATACAAGCTTTAAATACAAGCTTCAAATACAAGCTTTAAATGCAACCACAAATACAAGCTTCAAATACAACCACAAATACAAGCTTCAAATACAAGCTTCAAATACAACCACAAATACAAGCTTTAAATACAAGCTTCAAATACAAGCTTTAAATACAAGCTTTAAATACAACCACAAATACAAGCTTCAAATACAAGCTTCAAATACAACCACAAATACAAGCTTCAAATACAAGCTTTAAATACAAGCTTCAAATACAACCACAAATACAAGCTTCAAATACAAGCTTTAAATACAAGCTTCAAATACAAGCTTTAAATGCAACCACAAATACAAGCTTCAAATACAACCACAAATACAAGCTTCAAATACAAGCTTCAAATACAACCACAAATACAAGCTTTAAATACAAGCTTCAAATACAAGCTTTAAATACAAGCTTCAAATACAACCACAAATACAAGCTTTAAATACAAGCTTCAAATACAAGCTTTAAATACAAGCTTTAAATACAACCACAAATACAAGCTTCAAATACAAGCTTCAAATACAACCACAAATACAAGCTTCAAATACAACCACAAATACAAGCTTCAAATAC
>CADEHL010000914.1:7500-21875 GCA_902827135.1 Harpagifer antarcticus
GCTGTGTGTGGAGGTCATAGCAGACAGAGAGACGTGTGTTTCATGTTCTTTGTGTTCAGAAGAAATAAAACACTCATGTTCCGGGTTGACTTTCACAGCTCAGCAGGAGAGTAAAGGTTCTATTCTCACACCTCCATCTGCGTGTGTGTGTGTGTGTGTGTGTGTGCGTGTGTGTGTGTGTGCGTGTGTGTGACAGGAGTATAACGGAGAGAAGACCAACAATGGGATCCACTACAGGCTACAGCTCCTCTACAGCAACGGTGAGGACACGGTTATTCTCAGATTCACATATCGCAGTATGGACGTTGGGGTGACGTCGTAGAAATATAATTGGTTTAATACAGATTTCTTATTTACAATTTTCATTTTAGATTTCATTCTAATACATCCTAACCGGACATTTAAGACCAACCAGGTCTACAGATATACAGTTAGTAACAGAGTCTAAGATGCGAGTAGATACATAGATGGGGGGGGGGAAGCTGTCCATCGTACGACAGGTTGAGATGTGTACCATTACCGGGGCCAGTTGTGCAATGCCCCCCCCCGAAGGTGTCGGGGTGCATCACAACTCTGCAAAGAATTAGAAATCAGAATGAAAACATATCGCAGTATGGACGTTATGGGGTGAAGTCGTAGAAATATAATTGGTTTAAAATATATGCAGTAATGAAAAACAAGATATTGTATACATTGCGTGTGTTACGCTGATGCAGCACCTTTCCACACGAGACACACGCAGCATTGCTTTAAACCCGCTCTCTGAGGCGATCAGCTGTTAGCGAGCTAGCCATGCAAGCGGATCAATACGAGCCAATAAAGTGGCTTTCTCAGCACCAGAGAAGGTTAGTTCAATATACAGGAGACACGTGGATGACCTGTACGTGTGTTTGGCCGTGTGGTATGGGGTTAGTTTTGTGTCATAAAGAGAAAGCAACACTCGCTCAGAATAAAGCAGAACTATGAGTTTAAAAGAAAAACTGAGTCAAGCAAAATGAAATACATTTAAAAAATGAAACTATAAGTTGCAAACCAATCATTTGTGTAATCATGTAGACTATAAGTCTTTGTTTTAACTGGAGGACTGGGCTGTCACTCAAAAACTGAGTAGCCAATGGGGACGCAGCCCTGAAAGTCCCGCCCACCTGGGAGGTTTGTGTCAGAATCTCAAACTAAAAGTGAAAGAGAGGAAAAGTCTGATCTTTGAGAAAAAGAACTGCAAACAGAAACCAGTTGAAACAAAGACTTATAGTTTACACGATTATCTGCTTCTGAGCAAGTGTTGCTTTGTCTTTATGACACAAAACTAATCCCATACCAGCAAACTGAGACACAGCATTTGCAGGTTTGGCACTTCTGGAACATCAGCTGAACCCCCTGTGGACAGTTTAGTGAGCCATGTGGTTAGCATGGAGATCATTTCAGAGAGTGGGTGCTTTGTTTGGAGACAGAGGGGGTGATGCCTGGGTACATGAAGACACTTTGGAGACAGAAGGGGTGATACCTGGGTACAGAAAGACACTTTGGAGACAGAGGGGGTGATGCCTGGGTACATGAAGACACTTTGGAGACAGAGGGTGGGATACCTGGGTACAGAAAGACACTTTGGAGACAGAGGGGGTGATACCTGGGTACATGAAGACACTTTGGAGACAGAGGGTGGGATACCTGGGTACAGAAAGACACTTTGGAGACAGAGGGTGTGATACCTGGGTACAGAAAGACACTTTGGAGACAGAGGGGGTGATACCTGGGTACAGAAAGACACTTTGGAGACAGAGGGTGTGATACCTGGGTACAGAAAGACACTTTGGAGACAGAGGGTGGGATACCTGGGTACATGAAGACACTTTGGAGACAGAGGGGGGTGATACCTGGGTACAGAAAGACACTTTGGAGACAGAGGGTGTGATGCCCGGGTACAGAAAGACACTTTGGAGACAGAGGGTGGGATACCTGGGTACATGAAGACACTTTGGAGACAGAGGGGGTGATACCTGGGTACAGAAAGACACTTTGGAGACAGAGGGTGTGATGCCCGGGTACAGAAAGACACTTTGGAGACAGAGGGTGGGATACCTGGGTACATGAAGACACTTTGGAGACAGAGGGGGTGATACCTGGGTACAGAAAGATACTTTGGAGACAGAGGGGTGTGATGCCCGGGTACAGAAAGACACTTTGGAGACAGAGGGGGTGATACCTGGGTACAGAAAGACACTTTGGAGACAGAGGGGGTGATACCTGGGTACATGAAGACACGTCTTGTTTTTGAGGGTTTTCTCACATCTCGAGCTAGGTGGAGAAGAAGGTGTGTCCTTTATTAGATCAGAACCAGAACCCCTTTATTAGATCAGAACCAGAACCCCTTTATTAGATCAGAACCAGAACCCCTTTATTAGTATGTCAGGTCCTGATTCTTGACGCTGTAACGTTAGCGTAGCTCTGATCAAGCAAACGTTTTCTTCTCGTCTTGCAGAGGAGTTCAGTCACGGCTTCTGACTTTGGTTTGCCACCTGAAGGTCGTCTGTGGTCACACTCAGACTTACCTGGGACAGGTGTGCGAGTGTGTTTGATATGACGAGGGTCAGCGTGGAATACCAGGTGTGACTGAACCGGTGTGCCCCGCCCTCTACTGGGGGCTCATCTCTCTCTTTCTCGAGGTGTGAACATACGAGGGTCAGCGTGGATTCTCAACCTGTTCCTTAGAAGTTGGGCGCTGTTTATTCCCCTTGCCGAGATTACGTTTAAAATGTCTCTGTTTCTCGAGGTGTGAGCGTAAACACCGGGCAGGTAAAGGTGTGTCCCGTGAGCGATTGGGAATACAGGTGTGTTCTGCAGACTGTACTGTTAACACACCTTGACTGACGGCATGAAATTAAAAGTGCAAATGGCAGCGGTGTAGGTCAGTGTGTGTGTGTGTGTGTGTGTGTGTGTGTGTGTGTGTGTGTGTGTGTGTGCAGCTCAGGTGTGTGTGATTGATGATAGGCAGCTAATGAGCGCTCCCTCAGGTGATACTCCTGCAGGAGTTACATCTGTAGAGCAGCAGCTTCTACTAAAGGTCACTGAGAGAGGGGGGGGGGGTTAAGAGTGGAAAAAGTTTATCAGCACACACACACACACACACACACACACACACACTCACACACACACTCACACACACACACACACACACACAGTGTCTCTGTGCTGTCCGTCGGAGGGAAAGTGAGGAGGGGTGTCTCTCTGATTCAGGACGAGGCTGCGAAGTGTGTGTGTCAGCAGACTAATGTGTGTGTGTGTGTGTGTGTGTGTGTGTGAGTGTGTGTGTGTGTGTATGTCAGCAGACTAATGTGTGTGTGTTTGTGTTTCAGGCATCAGGACAGAGCAGGATCTGTTTGTCCGGCTGATCGACTCCATGACCAAAGTGGTGAGATCTCTCTTATTGTCTTAAAGAGGAACTGCTGACGTGGCTCTGTCCTCAGACCCTCTGTCCTCAGACCCTCTGTCCTCAGACCCTCTGTCCTCAGACCCTCTGTCCTCAGACCCTCTGTCCTTAGACCCTCTGTCCTTAGACCCTCTGTCCTTAGACCCTCTGTCCTTAGACCCTCTGTCCTTAGACCCTCTGTCCTTAGATCTCTCTTATTGTCTTAAAGAGGAACTGCTGACGTGGCTCTGTGCGAAGCGTGGACATTATTACACTATTACTATTACATGTGCAGATGGGAAAGTCATCTCAGACTTCTCCTTCTACTCCCTCTCTGTTGCTCCTGCCCTCCTCCCTCTGTGACCTGAACCTGTGGAAGGGTTCTGGTCCAAAGACATGTTTCCTCCTCCTCCTCCTCCTCCTCCTCCTCCTCCTCCTCCTCCTCCTCCTCCTCCTCCTCCTCCTCCTCCTCCGGATTCATTCCTGAAGTTCAGATCCTCCGCTCTGACATCATTATCTGAGATTGTAAAGTTTGGGGGACTGGAGATGCAGGGCAACACAACTAAACAATAATGCATCTTGTTGTTGTTGTTGTTGTTGTTGTTGTTGTTGTTGTTGTTGGGTTAGAGCTTATTTATAGCTCAGTCTTTAACAAAAGACGACATCATTACGTCTGCCTCCCCAGACTTCACTGAGGCACATTCCACATGCATTTTATTCATTATTATTATCACTTTAAAAATTCCTTTATATTAAAGGAAAAAACCTGCTCTCCCTTAAATCACATCTAAACACCTGTTAACCTCCTCCCTCCTGACTCCTCACCTCCTCACCTCCTCCCTCCTGACTCCTCACCTCCTCACCTCCTCACCTCCTCACCTCCTCCCTCCTGACTCCTCACCTCCTCACCTCCTCCCTCCTGACTCTTCAACTCCTCCCTCCTCACCTCCTGCCTCCTGACTCTTCAACTCCTCACCTCCTCCCTCCTCACCTCACCTACCTCCCTCCCTCCTCACCTCCTCCCTCCTGACTCTTCAACTCCTCACCTCCTCCCTCCTCCCTCCCTCCTCACCTCCTCCCTCCTCACCTCCTCCTTCCTGTCGGCATGCTCTGAATCGATCGATGAAGCTTCGTCTCCTCGACAAAGCGTCACCAAACGGATCAATATGTCCTAATGTGGCGCAGCGACGGCACACTGGAGACAATGATCCTGACATCTCCCCCCCCCCCCACTACACCCTCGCTTTACTCCCTTTACTCCCACTCCTCCCACTGCACTCTCTACATGACTCCTGACAGGACGGATCGATTCCCCCCCCCGCCGATTGTCAGCACATTAATGCAGATTGTCCTGCAGAGAGACTTTAATGCACTGAGTCTCACAGCGGGGACAAACTGAACATATTTAAGAGACACCAACCGAAAGATAACAAGTCTGCGCTAAACATAGAGGACACTACGCTATACTTGTGAGGACCCCCAAAGACCCTAAAGATTACTTCATAGAAACACGTCTTACTTCGGGATAATTAATAACGTTAGAGAGGAAACAAATCAAGGCTTAGATTCCGCGCTACACGTGGACGCAATGTGTGTTTGCATCGTGTAAGGACGCTAACATCTGACTTGAACCGAACTCAACAGATTGATTAAGGAGACACATACAACAAGTCTGCACACCGCTCGCTAAACCGCCCGCATAGAGGACTACACGAAGACCCTGAAGATTGACGTCTAAAAACAAGTCTTACTTCGGGTGAATAATAAAGTTGTAAAGAGGCAACAAAGCAAGACTTAGATTCTGCACACACTCCGTTAAACATGTACGCAATGTGTGTTTGTATGGTGTAAGGATGCTAACATCTAACTTAAACCTGTGCAGATTGTCCTGCAGAGACACTTTAATGTCTCACAGAGAAGCTCAGCAGGAAGTACATATTTAGGAGACAGTTAGCAAGTCTGCACCATCCGCTAAACATGGAGGACACTACGCTATACTTGTAGTATCGAATAAAGATTGACTTCATAGAAACAAGTCTTACTTCGGGATGAATACTAACGTTAGAGAGGAAACAAATCAAGACTTAGATTCTGCGCTAAACGCTCTTAGCAAAGTCTGGTCCTTCAGACGGCTGAAGACAGAGAAGACACCGTAGAAAAGACAATGAAAAATATCCCCAATATAATAAGTCTAAAAATATCTGGATTTCATAAAACCTTCCTTGATTACAACTCAAAATATGTCTTCCCCCAAATGTTATCATGTTCTGTCCCTACTTTCAAAATATAACTACTTTCCCAAAATGTCCTCACTTTTAATCTGTCCCCAATATCTAAAATCCCCCTCTACAAAAATGTCTTCACTTTTAATCTGTCCCCAATATCTAAAATCCCCCTCTACAAAAATGTCTTCACTTTTAATCTGTCCCCAATATTTAAAATCCCCCTCTACAAAAATGTCCTCACTTTTAATCTGTCTCCAATATCTAAAATCCCCCTCTACAAAAATGTCTTCACTTTTAATCTGTCCCCAATATCTAAAATCCCCCTCTACAAAAATGTCCTCACTTTTAATCTGTCCCCAATATCTAAAATCCCCCTCTACAAAAATGTCTTCACTTTTAATCTGTCCCCAATATCTAAAATCCCCCTCTACAAAAATGTCTTCACTTTTAATCTGTCCCCAATATCTAAAATCCCCCTCTACAAAAATGTCTTCAATTTTAATCTGTCCCCAATATTTAAAATCCCCCTCTACAAAAATGTCTTCACTTTTAATCTGTCCCCAATATCTAAAATCCCCCTCTACAAAAATGTCTTCACTTTTAATCTGTCCCCAATATCTAAAATCCCCCTCTACAAAAATGTCTTCACTTTTAATCTGTCCCCAATATCTAAAATCCCCCTCTACAAAAATGTCTTCACTTTTAATCTGTCCCCAATATCTAAAATCCCCCTCTACAAAAATGTCTTCACTTTTAATCTGTCCCCAATATCTAAAATCCCCCTCTACAAAAATGTCTTCACTTTTAATCTGTCCCCAATATCTAAAATCCCCTCTACAAAAATGTCTTCACTTTTAATCTGTCCCCAATATATAAAATCCCCCTCTACAAAAATGTCTTCACTTTTAATCTGTCCCCAATATATAAAATCCCCCTCTACAAAAATGTCTTCACTTTTAATCTGTCCCCAATATCTAAAATCCCCCTCTACAAAAATGTCTTCGCTTTCCGAGGGCGTTCCCCACTTGCTTTTATCACTCTGACCTAAATTTCAAATCCATAAAATGTTCTTACTTCCCAAAATTGTTCTATCTTTCCAAAATATCGTCTTTCAAAATGTTTCATCACTTCTCAAATATTTTTACAGCCTAGCAAAATGTCAATACTCTGCAAAAACATCCACTTTTACAGCATGTCCTCACAGTATCGGTCCGAACCGGCAAGTGGACCTCACAAAGATAGAAATAAGGGCGTACACACACTCACAGCAGAAATGTGGACGTTAACCCACAAACAGGCATGAAAGTGGACACACACACACACACACACACACACACACACACACACACTAAGACTCACGGGAGTCCTGCTTCAGGAATGATGATGTATAAATATCGACCTGTAAATCTACACAGTATGTGGCCTGTGTGTGTGTGTGTGTGTGTGTGTGTGTGTCTGGTGCAATCCACATCCCTCCTGGTCAAACTGGAGCATTTTAATCCAGAGGAACAGAGCCAGCATCAGGATCAATAATGCAGAAGTGGTCGTTATCCTAAAAGTATCGTACCCCAGGGGTGTGTGTGTGTGTGTATGTGTGTGTGTGTGTGCGTGTGCAGGGCGGAGGTCTGTTTTGACTATAAAGGTGGATGAGGTAGTGGTAGGTCATCGTCTCACACACATACACGCACACGCACACACACACACACACACACACACACACACACACACACACACACACACACACACACACACTCATACTCTTACTGGAGTTCATTTACAACCACCAGGGTATTACACACACACACACACACACACACACACACACACACACACACACAGTGGTCATCCGTCATCCGGACGCTGACATGACAGCTCTGTGGGGGGGGGGGGGGGGGGGGCGCCCACCATCTGGCAGGGAATTCTGGGAAGTCTGAGAGACCACCAGAGGAGGAGGAGGTTGGCGGCCATGTTTGACTTTGTTGTTGATGTTTTGGACCAATCACAAGCCCCCAGGAAGTGCTCTGGACTCTGAGGAAAATATTCCTAGAGTATCTGTGTTGGGTAATCTCTGGCAGGGCTAACCCATACGGTGGTGGGGCTCAAGTCAGTATTTGTAATGTAATGACATACACGCTATCGCACCCCTTGACAGTGAAACGCACGCGTGAGGCTCCTTTTATCAGCTGAGTTACACGGAGAGCGTCAGTAACGTGCACCTGTTGTTACAGCAGCATCAGTTTGTGTGTTGTGGACACGACCGGTAGATTTTCGCAATCCGTGTTCTCAACATGCTGACTTTAACATAATGGTGGGGCTAAGCCATTTCAGGGTATGGCTGTAGCCTACCCCAGCCATACCCTGGCGCCGCCACTGCTAGTGGCCAAACGGCGGTACTACAACTTCCGTATCAATCCGTGACGTCACCCGGCCCAGAAATACTTTTTCCCATTGACTAGCATTTGGAAAGAGACGTCTGTAAATCAGCGGATAATAAGTGAACTCTTTTAAAGCCCGTATTATAATCATAAGGTCCTAAGAGTTTGAAAAATGCAATAAAAGCCGAATCCAGATTTATTTTCTCTCTCCATTCATTCCACTGAGCCGAGAGTGGGTGTTCGTGGGCGGGGCTTAATGACAGGAGGCGGGGCTTAAGGGAAACTCAACTGCGCTCTGTGAGCCACATACGGGTACTTCTGCTCTCACAGCAAGGCATGATGGGTATTTTGTGAAGTTTTGCTCTCGAGAATCTCAGGCCATTTTGTCTTCATGAGCCAATGAGCAGCTCTCATTGGAATAAACAAGCCAAGTTTACTTCCAAACACTCGCACTCCTATTGGCTAGCGCTCATACACATTGTAGGCTACGGGGCGGGAGATTAAGTTAATATGATAATGTTTCCTGTGTGAAACAACATATTTTCTGCAACTCCTACAAGTATTTACCAAAAACTAACAAGTGAGAGTCAAATTAAATAACTTATTTACGTGTTTTTATTTGAAATTTTTGTGACGAAACATTTAATTTGAGTAATTGTATTGAATGTGTGTGTTTTCTGTCACTCAGCCCATCATTTACGAAGGCCAGGACAAAAACCCCGAGATGTGTCGCGTCCTCCTCACCCACGAGATCATGTGCAGGTAAGAAATACTAAGGACTGTCTTTATACAGAGCTGCAGGATGTCGTATTTCTGTGTCTGTCCCTGAAGGCAGCATCTCCCTGGTCCAATGGGATTTCTCCGTGTCATTTTTGATTATTGCAGAAAATATTCTCTGTGTCAAACAAACGTTTTTTACGTCACCACCGCTAAGCTAAAGGCAGCTAATGTTGGGCTATAAAGGAACTACAGCACGGTCACATGACTTCACGTCACCACCGCTAAGCTAAAGGCGGCTAATATTAAGCTATAAAGGAACTACAGCACGGTCACATGACTTCACGTCACCACCGCTAAGCTAAAGGCGGCTAATGTTAAGCTATAAAGGAACTACAGCACGGTCACATGACTTCACGTCATCACCGCTAAGCTAAAGGTGGCTAATGTTGGGCTATAAAGGAACTACAGCACGGTCACATGACTTCACATCACCACCGCTAAGCTAAAGGAGGCTAATGTTGGGCTATAAAGGAACTACAGCACGGTCACATGACTTCACGTCACCACCGCTAAGCTAAAGGAGGCTAATGTTGGGCTATAAAGGAACTACAGCACGGTCACATGACTTCATGTCACCACCGCTAAGCTAAAGGTGGCTAATGTTGGGCTATAAAGGAACCACAGCACGGTCACATGACTTCACGTCACCACCGCTAAGCTAAAGGTGGCTAATGTTGGGCTATAAAGGAACTACAGCACGGTCACATGACTTCACGTCACCACCGCTAAGCTAAAGGCGGCTAATGTTGGGCTATAAAGGAACTACAGCATGGTCACATGACTTCACGTCATCACCGCTAAGCTAAAGGAGGCTAATGTTGGGCTATAAAGGAACTACAGCACGGTCACATGACTTCACGTCATCACCGCTAAGCTAAAGGTGGCTAATGTTGGGCTATAAAGGAACTACAGCACGGTCACATGACTTCACGTCACCACCGCTAAGCTAAAGGAGGCTAATGTTGGGCTATAAAGGAACTACAGCACGGTCACATGACTTCACGTCATCACCGCTAAGCTAAAGGTGGCTAATGTTGGGCTATAAAGGAACTACAGCACGGTCACATGACTTCACGTCACCACCGCTAAGCTAAAGGAGGCTAATGTTGGGCTATAAAGGAACTACAGCACGGTCACATGACTTCACGTCACCACCGCTAAGCTAAAGGAGGCTAATGTTGGGCTATAAAGGAACTACAGCACGGTCACATGACTTCACGTCATCACCGCTAAGCTAAAGGTGGCTAATGTTGGGCTATAAAGGAACTACAGCACGGTCACATGACTTCACGTCACCACCGCTAAGCTAAAGGTGGCTAATGTTGGGCTATAAATGAAGTCAACGCTAGTATCATAAAAAACAAACACAGCCCTGTTGTTATATACCCTCTGTTTGGGTGTATCTGTGTGTGTGTGTGTGTGTGTGTGTGTGTGTGTTTGTGTGTGTGTTTGTGTGTTTGTGTGTGTGTGTGTGTGTTTGTGTGTTTGTGTGTGTCTGTGAGAGTAAAAAATAGAACACACACTACTGTAACACACACACTTGGAGCTGGAGAGTCTCTGAGCGTCTGTGTGTGTTTGAGCCACATGTTTACAGGAAAATACATTTTGGATCTGGTTTATAAACCAGTTTGAACATCAGGTAGAAAGTACAACAATCCTCCAAACTGGTTTACATTTGGAGTTAACTGGTTAATCAGTCAACTGGTTTACATTTGGAGTTAACTGGTTAATCAGTCAACTGGTTTACATTTAGAGTTAACTGGTTAATTAGTCAACTGGTTTACATGTGGTCTGGTTTGAATATGTTTTAGGTTTGAATGATTGGTAAAAATTCAGAGTAAACTGGTTTATATTACTGGTCGGTGGAGTTAACTGGTTTAGATGTGAACTAGTCGGTGGAGTTAACTGGTTTAGATGTGAACTAGTCGGTGGAGTTAACTGGTTTTGATGTGAACTAGTTGGTGGAGTTAACTGGTTTAGATGTGAACTAGTCGGTGGAGTTAACTGGTTTGGATGTGAACTAGTCGGTGGAGTTAACTGGTTTAGATGTGAACTAGTCGGTGGAGTTAACTGGTTTAGATGTGAACTAGTTGGTGGAGTTAACTGGTTTGGATGTGAAGAAGAAGAAGAAGATGGACCTTTATTAATCCCCCGAGGGGAAATTCAGTTTCCACTCTGTCGTACACACACATGCGTTTTTTTTTACAGGTCATACAGTACACACTTTTTAGAATATACAAATACACACACAGTTATATGCACACATGCACATGCAGTTGAGAAGTCAGAGCGGAGGCAGCCAGTCTAGCCGGCGCCAGTGAGCAGTTGGGGGTTAGGTGCCTTGCTCAAGGGCACTTCGGCAGTGGCCCAGGAGGTGAACTGGCCCCTCTCCAGTACCAGTCCACACTCCGTATTTTTTGGTCCGATCGGGGACGTGAACCGGCAACCCTTCGGTCCAAAGTCCAATCCCATTCAGACTGAGCCACTCCCGCCCCTAGTCGGTGAACTAGTCGGTGGAGTTAACTGGTTTAGATGTGAACTAGTCGGTGGAGTTAACTGGTTTAGATGTGAACTAGTTGGTGGAGTTAACTGGTTTGGATGTGAACTAGTTGGTGGAGTTAACTGGTTTGGATGTGAATCTGTTGGTGGAGTTAACTGGTTTGGATGTGAATCTGTTGGTGGAGTTAACTGGTCTAGTTGTGAACTAGTTAGTGGAGTTAACTGGTTTGGATGTGAACTAGTCGGTGGAGCTAACTGGTTTAGATGTGAACTAGTCGGTGGAGTTAACTGGTTTGGATGTGAACTAGTTAGTGGAGTTAACTGGTTTAGATGTGAACTAGTTAGTGGAGTTAACTGGTTTGGATGTGAATCTGTTGGTGGAGTTAACTGGTCTAGTTGTGAACTTGTTAGTGAAGTTAACTGGTTTGGATGTGAATCTGTTGGTGGAGTTAACTGGTCTAGCTGTGAACTTGTTAGTGAAGTTAACTGGTTTGGATGTGAATCTGTTGGTGGAGTTAACTGGTCTAGTTGTGAACTTGTTAGTGAAGTTAACTGGTTTGGATGTGAACTAGTTAGTGGAGTTAACTGGTTTGGATGTGAACTAGTTAGTGAAGTTAACTGGTTTGGATGTGAACTAGTTAGTGGAGTTAACTGGTTTGGATGTGAACTAGTTGGTGGAGTTAACTGGTTTGGATGTGAACTAGTTAGTGGAGTTAACTGGTTTGGATGTGAACTAGTTAGTGGAGTTAACTGGTTTGGATGTGAACTAGTTAGTGAAGTTAACTGGTTTAGATGTGAACTAGTTGGTGGAGTTAACTGGTTTAGATGTGAACTAGTCGGTGGAGTTAACTGGTTTAGATGTGAATCTGTTAGTGGAGTTAACTGGTTTGGATGTGAATCTGTTGGTGGAGTTAACTGGTTTAGATGTGAACTAGTCGGTGGAGTTAACTGGTTTAGATGTGAATCTGTTGGTGAAGTTAACTGGTTTAGATGTGAACTAGTCGGTGGAGTTAACTGGTTTAGATGTGAACTAGTCGGTGGAGTTAACTGGTTTAGATGTGAATCTGTTAGTGGAGTTAACTGGTTTGGATGTGAATCTGTTGGTGGAGTTAACTGGTTTAGATGTGAACTAGTCGGTGGAGTTAACTGGTTTAGATGTGAACTAGTTAGTGGAGTTAACTGGTTTGGATGTGAACTAGTTAGTGGAGTTAACTGGTCTAGTTGTGAACTAGTTAGTGGAGTTAACTGGTTTGGATGTGAACTAGTTAGTGGAGTTAACTGGTCTAGTTGTGAACTAGTTAGTGGAGTTAACTGGTTTAGATGTGAACTAGTTAGTGGAGTTAACTGGTTTGGATGTGAATCTGTTGGTGGAGTTAACTGGTCTAGTTGTGAACTAGTTAGTGGAGTTAACTGGTTTGGATGTGAACTAGTTAGTGAAGTTAACTGGTTTAGATGTGAACTAGTCGGTGGAGTTAACTGGCTTTGATGTGAACTAGTTGGTGGAGTTAACTGGTTTAGATGTGAACTAGTTGGTGGAGTTAACTGGTTTAGATGTGAACTAGTCGGTGGAGTTAACTGGTCTAGATAAGCAGGAAGTGGACTGTTTTTGTACATGTAGTTTGTGGAACTCGTGTGTTGAAGCGTTACAGCTCAGTTCTCTGTTCAGTGAGATATTACAGAAACGTACCCCCCCCCCCCTTATTCAAGCTCATCTCCATAACGGCGTCTGTCTGTCTTCAGTCATGATGTGATGGAGTGGATTATTACCCAGCATCCCTGATGGCTGCTGTGTTTCCACTCACTAATGAGAGAGGGATCAGAGCCTCGGCGTCTCTCAGGTGGATCTTTAAGATGTCCCTGACGGTTACCTGCAGAACTTCCTGTTCCACCTTCACTTCTACAGAGTGCGGAGGAACTGTTCTGCTTTAAACCCAGCGACCTTTAAACACCAGCGGCTGTAGAGCTACTGAGCTATCTGATCTGGGGTTCAGATTTACCTTAAAGTCCAAGATGAGAGGAAACCAGTTGCACTAAATAGCCAGATAAGGATTTAACAGTTTTCTACTTATCTTGGTTTTAGACTTATCCCTTACGAGAAGTGAAAGCGCTGCACAAAGGGGACTAACCAGCAAGACAATCTGCTTCCACTTTGAAAACAACCTGATTTGTTTCCTCTGAGCAATTTAGTTTAATGTCATATCATATTCATATTATTTTCTTTCAACAGATTTATTTTCTTTCTTCTGTTTTTAGAGTTTATAGGACAGATAGCAAGACTCACAAGCAAACCTTTGGAGCAGATGCCTTTACGGTTTCCTTACCTATGTTACCATATTCTGTGCAGCACCCTCAGCGTAAGAGAACACAAGTGTTAAGAAACATTTCAGGGGTTTCTGTGCAACCAGCCAATGATCAATGAAAACCAGTTCGTAGTGACGGTCAGGGTCGGAGAGGGATGGTGGACCTCGTGGATTCATCTTCTCATTACAGACTCATGCACTTCCTAACATTCAGGTCCTTATGCTGTGACATGTACTATGTCTTGGATTTACACACGGCATCTATTGCACGTCTGTCCGTCCTGGGAGAGGGATCCCTCCTCTGCTGCTCTCCCTGAGGGTTCTCCATGTTCCCTTTAAACTGTGGGGTTTCTCTGGAAGTTTTTCCTTGTACGATGTGAGGGTCTAAGGACAGAGGGTCTAAGGACAGAGGGTCTAAGGACAGAGGGTCTAAGGACAGAGGGTCCTAAGGACAGGAGGGTCTGAGGACAGGAGGGTCTAAGGGACCAGAGGGATCCTAGGGGACAGGAGGGTCTAAGGACAGAGGGTCTAAGGATAGAGGGGTCTAAGGACAGAGGGTCTAAGGACAGAGCGGTCTGAGGACAGGGGTCTAAGGACAGAGGGTCTGAGGGACAGAGGGTCTAAGGACCAGAGGGTCTAAGGAGCAGAGGGTCTGAGGACTAAGGATCGAAGGACAGAGGGTCTGAGGACAGAGGGTCTAAGGACAGAGGGTTCTAAGGACAGAGGGTCTAAGGATAGAGGGGTCGTGAGGACAGAGGTGTCTAAGTGATAGATGGTCTAAGGACAGAGG
>CADEHL010000915.1:0-21578 GCA_902827135.1 Harpagifer antarcticus
ACTCTCCTGCCGGGGGGTCCTGCCAACCCCATGTCCTGTCCCGTTGGAGGTCCCGCAGACTAGTCTCTGCGGGGGTCCTGCCAACCCCATGTCCTGTCCCGTTGGAGGGTCCCGCAGACTAGTCTTCGCCGGGGGTCCTGCCAACCCCATGTCCTGTGTACCGTTGGAGGTTACGCTGGGGGTCCTGCCAACCCATGTCCTGTCTCGTTGGAGGTCCCGCCGTCTACTCTCTGCCGGGGGCCCTGCCAACCCCATGTCCTGTACCGTTGGAGGTTCCGCTGGGGGTCCTGCCAACCCCATGTCCTGTCTCGTTGGAGGCCCGCCGACTACTCTCCTGCCGGGGGGTCCTGCCAACCTGTGTCCGTGTCCGTTGGAGGCCCCGCCGACTACTCTCTGCCGGGGGTCCTGCCAACCCTGTGTCCTGTCCCGTTGGAGGCCCCGCCGACTATCTCCTGCCGGGGGGTCTGCCAATCCTGTGTCCTGTCCGTTGGAGGCCCCGCCGACTACTCTCCTGCCGGGGGTCCTGCCAACCCATGTCCTGTGCCGTTGGATGTCCCGCCGATACTCTCCTGCGGGGGTCCTGCCAACCCTTTGTCCTGTCTCGTGGAGGCCCCGCCGACTACTCTCCTGCCGGGGGTCCTGCCAACCCTGGTTCCTGTCCCGTTGGAGGCCCACGCCGACTACTCTCCTGCCGGGGGTCCTGCCAACCCTATGTCTGTCCCGTTGGAGGCCCGCCGATACTCTCCTGCCGGGGGTCCTGCCAACCCATGTCCTGCCCGTTGGAGGTTCCCGCCGACTACTCTCCTGCGGGGGTCTGCCAACCCTATGTCTGTCCCGTTGGAGGTCCCGCAGACTAGTCTTTGCCGGGGGTCCTGCCAACCCCATGTCCTGTACCGTTGGAGGTCCCGCCGTCTACTCTCCTGCCGGGGGTCCTGCCAATCCTATGTCCTGTGCTGTGGGAGGCCCGCCGACAACTCTCCTGCCGGGGGTCCTGCCAACCCTGTGTCCTGTCCCGTTGGAGCCCCGCCGACTACTCTCCTGCCGGGGGTACTGCCAACCCTTTGTCCTGTCTCGTTGGAGGTCCCGCCAACCGCTCTCCTGCTGGGGGGTCCTGCCAATTCCTGTCCTCTTCCGTGGGGGATCCTGCCGAAGCCTGTCCAGCCGGCTCCGGTTCCTGTCCGGCCGAACGGGTCCTGCCCGGCCCTCCGGAGCTGTCTGGTCTTCGCCCTCGATCCCGACCCTCTGTGAGCCGCGGTCTTCGCCCGCGGGCCCGGCCTCCTGACTCTTCCTGCCGCTGCCCTCGTCCTCGGGCCCGGCCCCCTGACTCTTCCTGCCGCTGCCCTCGTCCTCGAGCCCGGCCTCCTGACTCTTCCTGCCGCTGCCCTCGTCCTCGGGCCCGGCCCCTGACTCTTCCTGCCGCTGCCCTCGTCCTCGAGCCCGGCCCCTGACTCTTCCTGCCGCTGCTTCGCCCTCGATCCCGACCCTCTGTGAGCCGCGGTCTTCGCCGCGGGCCCGGCCTCCTGACTCTTCCTGCCGCTGCCCTCGTCCTCGAGCCCGGCCCCCTGACTCTTCCTGCCGCTGCCTTCGCCCTCATGCTCGGCACCCCCTGAGTTCGCCCGCTGTGGCCTTCGCCCCACCATGGACTCTGCCTTGCCCCCGGGCCGTCCGCCCGAGACCCCCACCATGGACTCTGCCTTGCCCCCGGGCCGTCCGCCCGAGTCCCCCACCTTGGACTCTGCCTTGCCCCCCAGGCCGTCCGCCGAGTCCTCCTTCTCGGCTTCTGCCTTGCCCCCGGGCTGTTCCGCCCGAGATCCCTTCCTGGTCCTCTACTGTGCTCCTGGGCGGTCAGCTCAGTCCCCGTCCTCCGGACCCCCTCCACCACACCCTGCTGGACGTTGTTGGATTTTTTGTTTTGTTGTTTAGGGACGTCTGGAATCCGTCCCTTGAGGGGGGGGTCCCTGTACGGTTATCATGTCATGTCACAGTTCTATGTCTAGGTTTGGGTGTTTCCGCTGTTTCTCTATGTCATGTTTTCCCTCCTGTCGTTAGTTTCCCTGGTGTGTCTCGTTAGCTGATTGTGTTCACCTGTGGCCCTTGTGGTTTCTCCTCCCCTGCCCGGCTGTTTCTCGTCTTGTAATATCCCTCCCTGTATTAGTCTTGTCTCGTCCTGTGTTCAGTGTTGGTGCTTCTTTGTTGGTGACTGAATTCACCCCGGTGAGTGTTCTGTTTTGTCTGTATTAGTTTCATTTTCCTTGAAATAAAGGATTATCAGAGTTATCTGCATTTGGGTCCTGCTTCCTTCACTCAACCGTGACAGTTCCTATAGATAACCATTTCTTTTTAAAAAGGGTGTTTTACTTGACCAAGTGGCGAGACGCTGAGAAGACTGGATTGTAAAGGGTGAGTTTTATAGCTTATAAATGTAAAAGTCATTAGTAAGAGGACACATTACTAATTTCACAGCAATTAGGATCTGAAGCCTGACTTACATTCATATGTCATGGTATAGATTTATATGTCATAGACATCAGTGTCAAGTTTGTAAAGGATTATTGTCCATTTGTCAAGAGGGGCTGTTTACTGTGTGATTGATAGGAACAATACAATCCTGCTTTAAGTAGCATTTAACGTTTTTGAATGATATATTTATTATCTCAGGTATATAAAAGAGTTTATTTTGACTTTCATATGACTACACTATCTGCAGGCTGCTCCTGTAGACCTTTGAAGAGGAGATACAGTGTGATGTTTTATGAGCAGTCACACACAGTTCTCCACAGAGCAGCCATATTTATGGAAGTCAATCCTAATCTGTCACGAGTTAGACGTGTGAGCTGCTGCTGGTTGCTGAAGATTATCACACTACTATAGGGGATAGTGGTGGTCTAATGGAGAGTGAGGTGGGCTGAAGATTATCACACTATTTACAGGAGACAGCTTTTTTAATCATTTTGTATTGTTTAAGTCATTTATAAAATGAGACTATACATTACATTTCATTTAGCTGACGCTTTTATCCAAAGCGACTTACAATTACAGGGACATTCTCCCTGGAGTAACTAAGGACTAAGTGCCTTACTGAAGGGCACACTAGTGGGATTTGAACTCACAACCTTCCGATCTTCAGCCCACCTCACTATCCATTAGACCACCACTAACTATATTGTAATGAATTCAAAATGTTCTCGACTGTTCTTTAAACAAAGCAAGCGATTTGATGATGTCACCTCTGGGAAATGTTAATATAATGTTAATCTAATAATAAAGGAATATAATCGGCAAATTAATCCAAACTAAGAAGACAAATAAACGACACTAAGTTCCACAGCATAGTGGCACATCAAAATAAGTCCTGTTTTCCTATAGAGTATATTCATAGTAGACACAATGATTGTGACATTAACAACTGGTGTGTCGATAACAGTTTTAAAGTGCAGCATTTGGCATTCGGCCACTTCGGTTATCAAGAGCCAGGAATGCTAATATTTGGCAATAGGAGCAACCAAGCTGATGTCACTGGTGACGAAACAAAGTCCGTGGGTAGCGCCAATGACAACACTAATTAAAAATGGTTGGTACACAAGCTAAAACAAGATTAGCACCATCACCATGGAGTAATCTGGTGGTGTGGTAGGGTGTAGTAGGGTGTAGTAGGGAGTAGTAGAGTGCACACGTAGATGGGAGAGGAGTATCAGACTATCACTATCATTTTCTCATCAAACCACAGAAGCCATTATTTATGGTCATTATTTATGCTTTATTAAGAAGGCATCTTTGGGCACTGGGTAATTCCTGGTGTACTCGTATATATTGGAGACATGGGATGAGAGCACCAGTATGTTGGAATAAGCACAGGGGGCCTAAGGAGAGCCACAGGGCAATGATAGGAAACCTGTTCATTGTATTGTGTTCATATTGGTAAATGCATGAACGGATATTGTCTGGACTTGGATCATTCCCATGCGCAACGTTATCTGGATCTTCAGCGGGAGTTTTACTTTTGAATTCATTTTCAGTTTTATTTTTTGTATGGTTTTGGCCCCTACAATCCCTGTTTAAAACGTGAAGGCTACCGACGAAGATATTGACACTCCACTGTTCTACTGTTATTATTAGACTGTATTGGTGGTATAGACTGTTTGGTTGCTAGATGCTAAATGCTTGGGTACACTCTAAAGCACACTCCTTTTAACTTAAATTCATTCTAAACAGGGCCATTGTTTACTAAATGAACATCTTGCTGTATTGATGAAGACTTGGCCATTTAGACGAGAAGCTTGCTGGAAAAACGTTTGATGAGGTAATAAATCAATTGAGAAGTGTGATGATTTTCTCATAGTCTTCAATACAATCTGATGTATTAAATCAACCAGTGGGGTCGCCCCATGCTGCGTTGAAGGCACTTCCTTATTGGCCTTGCAAAGATAACTGAGTTGTACTGCTTAGATCAGCATGAAACTCTCCTCATTACAAGAGATGTGAAACTGTTAGAACACATGGTCCTTTGGTTGATAGACATTGCCACCCCTAGAGCTTTGCTGTTAGCATGGCTGGATCATTTCAACACCTCAACCTTCAGGTAGCATATCCTCAAGGTTTTAGTATCTCCTTTATCTGTCATCGTAAATGCTTGGCATTTGAAGTTCCTCATTTTAAGACGCCACCATCAGTAGTACTAGGTAGATTTAATAACTCAGGTTTGTTACACATTTATTATTGGTGTTTTCTTCTCCTCCCGCTAAGACCACTCCTGTCTTTTCATCTTCACACAAGAGAGTCTTTGACGGTCTGAAATCCTAGTTGTAAATGTGTAACATGGAGAAGTTGGATGGATGAGGTATATTAAACTAGCTTCAGCCTGATGAGGCAGAACACACCGTGTCTCTTTACCATATATCCACACAAACACAAGTCATTTCATTCAACTTCTCTTCTCTCCTTACACAGCCACATAAAAGCCCACGCACATCCATGCAATATCTGTTTGTCTCCATCGCAAAATAATTGAATCACTTAACAGCGATCACCAACAATACAGAGTGAATTATAGCTCCGTAGGTAGAGAACAGCCATTACTGTAAGGCCTTATGAAGAGGTATTATGGAGCCATGCTTTGTGGAGACCTTGTCATTGTCAGAGCACTAAATATGCCAGAGGAGGGGGGAAAGTATGACATGTGCTTTAGAATGGATATCGTATAACGCTGGTATGGGGCTTTAAAGGCCAAGGCTGTTAATGTTGGATGTGCAATGACTACAAAGCCTTGGCTAACAGAAGTGTTAGTATGTATATATGTATGGTAGATAGATTTGAAGGAGAGCATAAATAAAGGGTGAAAAGTTCTCCCCTTAAGATGAAGTATTGTGAAAACAGCTTATATATATATAGGATCAAGAACTTACACGTATTGCTATTCGACAACTTCAAGTGATGGTGGTAATTATGAAGGAAGCAGAGGAGGATGTCATGATGACATTTAAATATTGTCAAAGACCAGGTACGCAGGAGGTTTGGTCACAAAAGTCAACATTTAAACAGGCAGTATGAGAAAAATAAAGAGCTTTTTGAACATTAAAGTTGTTAGGGAATAATTCTGTCTTTACTTTAGATATTTAAACTTATGGCTCTGTACCTCTCTTAAGGAATGGGAGGCTCCAGCTATCTTGATAAACCGGTTCAACTCTCGGTCACGAAATGGTTTACGGCTGTGGGAACACTGGCTTCGAGGCCATTGTGGGTCAGACGCAAGTGATTCAGGGTGCCCAGCTGTTTAGTCTATCTCCCCAAATATGTTGTTTACTCTCTCTGAACTAGTTCAAAGGGCTATCGAGAGAGAGGCGTGGCAGAATTGACATGACAACCCACCCGTACAGTCAGAACCTTTTGCTGCTGTGTCTTGGGATATGAATTCTCCGGCCGATGCTTGTAATAAACTACCAGTGTTTGACATCAAAGCTCCAACTCTCCTCGTGTCTCTCTGAGTCCTGACTCTCCATTGCTGCAGAAATTTCCCTTACAAAAGTATGGAGACATGTCACAGTAGGGACACATATTATAAATATAAACCAGAAAAGGTGCAGAATATGTCCTCTTTAACTTCCATACGTATCAAATCAAGTTTTATTTATATAGCACATTTATAAAGGATTTTTGGTCGAGCCAAAGTGCTGTACATATAATAAAAATAGCCTACAGTAGAGACACTTTACAGCAAATACAACAGCACAGATTGTTCAGAATATCAGTATGAGAAAAACGACACCCTCTGTCCTTAGACCCTCTGTCCTCAGACCCTCTGTCCTTAGACCCTCTGTCCTTAGACCCTCTGTCCTCAGACCCTCACATCGTACAAGGAAAAACCTCCAGAGAAAACCCACAGTTTAAAGGGAACATGGAGAACCCTCAGGGAGAGCAACAGAGGAGGGATCCCTCTCTCAGGACGGACGGACGTGCAATAGATGCCGTGTGGAAATCCAAGAGATAATACATTTCACAGCATAGAGACCGGATGTTAGGAAATGCATGTGTCTGTAATGAGAAGATGAATCCACGAAGATGTCAACAATCCTGAGGAAGCCATCAGGGAAGCAGCATGACGAGACCCAAGGCAGGACCGCAGAGACAGGTTCAGCCACGACCCGAAGTCCACGACTTCATCCAGAACTCAGGATAGAGGATCCAAGACACAGGACTACAGCAAGAGGATCAGCCTCAACTCCGGATCACGGCGTATGTAGTTAACATATGTAAAATTACGTAACCAAGTTATTTTATGGAACATACTTAAATTCCAAACATAAATAACGCAGCAAACATACTTATTTTGATATAAAAGTATGGCTTGATCTTTCTAGTACTGTAACGTATATAGGGCTCTCCTACCTTATAATCTGCTGACCTCATTTTACATGGCAGGTTTTACTACCTCTTCTTGCCTAATATGCAACATGTGCCAATACCTTTCCAATAAAGAATTCAAGTTGTTACTCAAACTATTTCCCTCCAGGTTTGATAGTATGAGTAACAACTTGTAACACTGGAATTCAACAAAAGTGCAAAGTCAACAGGCAATCTAATTTCCTTTTTTTGCTGGACTGTCAACTCTTACAACAGATACCTCGCGGCTCAATCAGACGACACACGTGTGTTGGTCTGGACAGACGAGAGGAAGGTTATATGGAACAGTGTCATGCAACAAGTCCCATTTTAATGTTTTGTACATGGATTGCCTCCCCTAGTTGTTCAGATTCATATGCAAATCAGTTTATAGAGATTAAGATGTTTTGCTCGTGGATTGTTGCATAGAAACAACTGTGGGCAAATACAGGAATACTATTAGCATGCTAGTTTTGTTCCTTTTTCATACAGTTGCCGAAGAGCAATTACTTCAGTATTTTGAAATTCACTCCAGTTTGAGTCCTAGGTCACACTCTGTGAAAGTAGACCCTCATTAGCAGCAGGAGTGGAGGTGGTGTGTTGCAAAGGGAACAGAGGAGACTCTGAGGCTGCATAGAGATGGTCTTGTTGTGAGGTGGTTTCCCAGAAACTCACTACCTGGCTTTGCTTTGAGCTGCTTTACTTTGCAGTTTGCCACACTGGAGCTGTGTTTCTTGTCTTTCATTCAGCAGTGATGAGACAAGGACACAAGTTACCTGACAGCTATATATTCCTTCCAAAACAAAAACCAACAGGCAAAAAACTGATAACAATGTAAAAAGATTGACGCCGTCACTACTGTACTACAACTTCCCCACGTGGAAGCACAGGCTGGGGAAATACACTGACCCCCCCTCCTCTCTCATTACCCATCCTCCACTCTCCTGTTACAGCCACACTACACACCACCCTGGGGCTTTCTGTGTGTGTGTTTGTCTCAGCCGGGCCTTATCAGTGATGTGTGTGTGTCCATGTTGATGATCATATGCTTTCAGTTAATGCATACCTGCATGCCTGAGCATTCATTGTTTATGTCTGCACAATGCATCTGCATGACTTCTGTATCAGTGTAGCAATGCTGTGGTTCACACTGAAGACACGCACTCACTTCTGTGACATGTCTCCATGCTTTAATGTTCAAAAAGCTCTTTATTTTTCCCTGCTGCAGCACCTCTTTTCACCCTCCGTCTGAAACCAGAGCCCAGTCTGCTATGATTGGTTAGCTGGCCGGCTCTGTTGTGATTGATCAACCGCTTCCAGATGTCCGGCCCCTTAGCCTATCACGTACAATGTGTTGGAGCGCTAGACAATAGAAGTGTTACATAGTGATGTCACTGGAAGTAAACAAAGGAGTCCAATGGAGGCGTTTCAGAGAGGTGGGGAGTGTGTGGGAGAGAAACTCCCTCTGGAAGGAACACAGGGATTTTAGCCTTTGAGGACCATTTACATTCACACATACCTATATAACACACTAAATTGATTGATCGTTGTTTGTCAAACCACAAATCTGCGCTAATATGTTTAAAATACTATCGATTTTGCAGACAATTTTGTGTTTCTACAAAGTTGTCCTCATCGTATAAACGGTTGTTGTGAAAGCAGCTAATTATTACACGTGTGTTGTTGGGCAGCGACATCTAGTGGCTATATTATTATGACAGGTATAATAAAGGGTAAACATGGCAGGACTTGTTTCCTGTGTGAAACCAAAAGTCACCGGGATTTAGCTTCATTCACGTCATAAAAGTTATACTACGTTAGAGGGCCACAAAGTGACTTTTTTAAATATGTAAAAAACCTAAAATACGTAAGTATTTTAACCCGATTGATCTTTTGCTATCGAAGTAGTTTTGCTGCATCGGTCTATACGTAATCAAATAGTTTGATTCACAACATTTAATAGATTGGTCATTGTTGAACAGTCATGTGTTTAAAACTGCCACTGTACTACAATGAACGAGAACAGTCATATTTAGAGAGGTATTTGCATATGGCGGAGAAAATATTATGTTGTGGGGGAGGGGTGCTGCATTTCACAATACACTACTGACCATAAACAATTACATGACCTCATTTGGTGTAACACTTCAAACATATATATACAAATGTGGTCTACACACTGTCAGTTTATTTTTCTCTTACGTATAACAGCATAACTAGCATGCATACAACACTCCAAAAATAGCTTGGTCTTTATCACAACATTAAGCTTATAACAAATCTAAAATGTTTTTTAACTAATCATTTGTATTTCGTAATTACAGATTCCAGTCTCCCCCCACCACACCACTTTTCCATACTGCGACACCCATTCTGATGTTGATGTGACTGGAGTGTGCTTCCTGCAGCGAGGAGCTCAGGCCTACCTCATTTTCGCCTGGCAGGTCAGCCGCGCTGTGTTCAGTCTGGAGCCGTTGGCTGCTACTGAACCGTTTGGCTCTTTTCTCTACCAGCGAGCAACCTACAATCTAGACCCAACTGTCCTTCCAGCTCACTTTTAAGGGGATTTATCTTCACATATGCCCGCGTATCCAACACATATCGGTCATTGGGGATTCCTAGGACCGGTTGGCCGGGTCTGAAGGCCGTTATAACGCTTTTTTCGAGGTTTAATTAGAGCTAGAAAATAGCGCTGGTGGAGGAGGAGAGTCCATATTAGGCGCACAGAGGAGAAGGCACCCCCCTACCCCCCTGGTGTGGAGCTTCTGGTGAGTGTTTTATGCTGTAATTGCGGTTATAAATGACAGTGCCGTGTAGCTTGAGCACCTATGGCTGTATACACGAGGTTTGGGCAGGTTATTGCGCTGCTTTGAACGTTTATTTGTATATTTTCTCTTGGGGTGGGGGATGGGCAGCGTCAGCGCGTGAGTAGGCGCGCGCACCGTGCATGTATTCGTAGGGTAGCTCGTGGTTTGTGTTTGTGAGCGCGCGCTTCCTTCCTGCAACTACTGCTAGCTTTGAAGTTTTTATAAAAAATCTCAAACATAACGATATCTTTTATAGCATGTGTTATTATACAAGAACACCCCCTGGACATTCATTAGTGTTTCTTAATCATCTTAACTTTTTACTAAACTAATTTATTTTTCTGGGATGGATTAAAGCTGTTATTTATTGCTTACTTTAATTACACTTTGTACCTGTTTGTCAATACTCAAATATAAGTTAGTATTGTAAACAACAACAGGTTTGAATAGTTATGAATCAAAACTGAAATTACAGTGTAAGCATTTTGTCCAATAATTGTAGGCTTCTTACCCTAAAGATAGTTTTGCTTTAGTTATTACCACAGTTAAAGATAATTAATAATTAATTGTCTGCAACATACAGTAGATACATACACGTGCCATACTACACTGTTTATTATTCTACTATGTATTAATTTATTGGCTTTTGAGTCAATTTTATTCAAAGCTTTCTACAGTTTTCTTGCAGCTGGTTGTTCCAAAGCCATGGGCGGTGTGGGGGAGGGACACACACACACACACACACACACACACACACACACACACACACACACACACACACACACACACACACACACACACACACACACACACACACACACTTGCCAACCTTGTGAAGCTCAACTCAATGACACAATGTACCAGTCCCAGATAAGCCTTGAGTATAGCGTCTTCTCAAAAGGCTGCTAATACAGGCTCTGTGTAACCACACTCACAATTCACAGACTAATTAGGTTACAGGATTTTTAGGCGGGAACTGACATTTTAAATACAAATTGTTATTTAACACAATTTGATTGAGTTTTTTTCTGATCTCATATGAAATTGCTATCCTTGAACTTTAAAAAACAATACGAACACTCACTATTGTGTTTATGTATAACAGAGGTAACACATCCTTCATGCTTGCTTTAGGTGGGCTTAGTGTGTCAATCAAGGACACCTGCTAGTCACACAGTCTTTGTTGTGGTCGCTGCTAATGTTGACATAAACGATTTGAATGTTCCTATGTTGCAGATCGAACTGAAGCTATGAACGTTGTGTTGTTAGTGCATGAGCCTGGTGTGACTTTGTGTCCTGGTGTCATCTAGCTTGAAACTAAATCCAGTTCATCGCTGGGGATTCACGTCCCTAGATATTTCCCCGTTTTGTTTTTGTGTGGTCATGATTATAGATTCTTCTGTAGCAGTGTATTGGTCTGATGTGGTTATACTAGGATTATTATGTTTTGTACTGAGTTATAAGTAAAGTAAATAAACACAGAATCTGTTGGCAACGGCAATTCATATTAGTCAATCGGACTATGAACAATGACCAGTCAATATTGTCCCCAGATATCCAAGTACTTTACTGGAACTTCTCAAATATAGCTTGTTGACGCCAGAGGCTACATTTCCATCAGACTGAAAGGCAATGGGTTCTGAGATCTCCGAGAACTGTTGGTAACCATACAAGAAACAGCTAGAACCAGTGTTAAACATTTTCTAATGTCCTTCATAGATGACCCACATGAAGACCAGGGTCACACCTGAACATGCAATGTGTGTTGTTAGGTGTTAATAAATGGGTTGGAACTAGGGGTGTAACGGTTCACAGAAGTCACGGTTCGGCTCGTACCTCGGTTTGGGGGTCACGGTTCGGTACAACAAGCGTATTCGCCGTGTGACTGCATGCACCGAACCGTGACGTCCGAACCGTGACGAATACGGATACCGTTACACCCGTAGTTGGAACAGTTCATTGGTTGAGTATTTAGAGGACGTATTGGGCTTTATCGTGTCGTTGGCTTTTTTTATGTTGAATGATATCATATTATGTATATATGGTTTTGTCCACCTCCAATTAGACAACTTCCAAACAGCAGATTGAATTATTTTCCAACCAAAAACCCTTCAATGGTTGGACTCTTTCTGGATCCTTACCGGACTACAGCAATGTGTACAACAGTACCACTTATTGTTTATCGTCATAGACACCCTCTTATACATATGATGTGTTTATGGTCAATAGAAATCTCTATTGTGCTTTATGCTGAACATTTAACCAGTAACTGTATTTTGTGGTAGTAGTAAAAGATCATTTGAGGGAACTGTTACACAACAGCATATTAAGGCATTACATCACTTATTCATATTTATAAGGAATTTCTTTTTGTGTGAAAAAGGCAATTGTCATGTCAACCCTACAAGACCGTCCCTCTATCGATCAGACATATTGTGATATATGTGTTTTTTGTCCATATCGCCATACCCTACTTTGAATGGCTGTAATACTTTGTGAGCTGATATCGGACCGAACAGTGGAAAACACTGACACTGATTGATATCCGTCAGCTTTGGGCTCTGGCAACGTTTTTCTTATTGACCATCTTTCGTCACAGTGAATCAGTTCTCTGTGACCACACTGAACCCGACACCAGTGAGAGCTATCTGTGGTTTCTCTTGCAGCTTCACTTGATAATTCAGACAGGGAATAAAAGCTAGACATTTAAATCTTCTGTAGCGTAGCTAAGCCGTGACCGCAAAGGTCTTTGAAATATAATGTGAACACTAACAGTATACTGGATTTGCTTATTTCTCCTCGATGTTGCTTTCCCACAGCAAATGTCGAGCACAGGACACATTAATACAAAGCAGGCAGCTGAGTCATGTTATCTACACAGGACACATTGATTAGTTGGCCTTATTAAATCACAGAGGGAGGACGAGTGGTGGAGTTATGTAACCAGTGCTCGTCAGTGTTGTGAATTGAAAAGGGAAAGACAAAATGGACAAAGAAGAGCTGTGAAGAAGTGTCTTAGTGAGGTAATAGTCTGACATGAGGCAGAGAGGCACACATGGAACAGCCCGGATACTGTCCGTGTTCAGAGATGAGAATGATCGACCTATCAAAACCTAGCTATGAAATCCACTGCAGTACGATAACACTTCAGTACAACCGCACACATGATGACAGAGTATAGTTACATCCTGCTTTCACATTTCTGTTGAAGACAAGGTCAAACAATTCACATAACACCAATTTTCAGTTATCATTTCTAAAGAGCAGCTGGCAATATTAAGGTGTCACAATTCTCCTGCAAGCTCAAGTGTGTGTGTGTGTGTTGTTAGGTTTGCTGTAGAGCAGCGGTTCCCTAGTGGTCCGCGAAGGCATTGCAAGTGGGCTGCCAAATAATTCTTTTTTAGAGGCTAAAAACACAAACATGGACATAAAATTAACATATAGGAGATGACATTCCCGTCTCAGACAACAACAAAACAAAAACAGAAAAAATAAAGATACAGTCAGTTGGATCACTTCAACACACAAAAATAGGTTGACAACCAAATACCACCAAAAACACAACGGCAAGCATATTTATTGTTCCTTTAATCCCACTCTTCGTTAGAGCTCATTATTTCCCATTTCATGGCATGTTGACCCTTTGATTCTTTGTGGCAATAATTATTTCCAAAAGAAATTGTATTTTTAATCTACTCTTCAAACACCTTAAATTAAGATTACTCCTTGATTGACTTTTAAAAATATGTATTTTAGCCAGAAGAAGAATTATATTCATTAACTGTGTGCGGTCTTCATCTAAAAGCCCAAATAACATATGAACGGGTGTAAATGTAAATTCAATATTTGCTGCCAAATATTTAGGATTTGTGTGGAAACATTTTTTTACATGGCATGTTACTTGTAGACACTTTTATCCAAAGCAACTTACATACTCAATACTGTGGACAATCCCCACAGGAGCACTTTGGGGTGAAGTGTCTCAACGACATGCTGACTGCAGTGGGGTTTGAACCTGTGACCCCCTGATCCAAACACCGACGCTCTACCCACTGCACCACACGCCTCTTTCTCTTTCTTGATCCTCCTTAGCAACGGTCATTACAGTCCTTGACGGTCTGTTCTACTGGATTTACAACGTGTTTTTTGAATTGACCAATCAGAACTTTATTTAGCCTCCGTATTGATTATGGTTGAATGTGGGTCGCGAAAACATGTTTGATTCTTCAGTGGGCCCTGAGTTGAAAAAGGTTGGAAACCACTGATAGAGGAGAGTACACTGAGAACGGCTGCACCTTGTTTGGATTATTGAAATTGAAATATCCCGAAGTTTATATGCTGCAGCTAAAGGATTACAAGGATACCTTTTATTAAACACAAAAGCTACAATACTTATTCTAACTTTCATCTGTATAAGGCTGTCAGCTGTTTCAGATATTGCTTTGTCATGTCCTTAAGCTCCGCCTCCAATCCACTGAATCAACTTCTCGACCCTAAATCTGCTGTCCTATGATTGGCGGTAAAGCGTCTCTGCGCTTGCTGTTGTGTTTCTATGGGGGGAGCGGTGCGGCCATACTAGGCGAAAGCGCACTACCTTTGGCGCTGACCTTTTGATTCACAAGCAATCAGATTACAGACGTGCAAAGTGTGGCAAGCTAGCAGTGGATGTAACCATAGACTAGGGATGGGAATTTGAAAGCAAATGTATATTCGAATATTCGACCCCCCAAAAAACGGTTAACCGGTTAATCCCAATTTTTTTTCAATAATTTTTGGAAATAAATACATGTTCAAATAAGTGTAGAAATCAAGTCGAGTTTGTCAAATGTATTGATCTAGTGATTACAGTTTGACAGCTATAGGCCTATAGCTTTCATGTGAGGAGGCGATTCACAATCAGCCCAGCTGTAGAGAAGACCCTCTCAGCTGGAACGGAGGTTGCGGGGATAGCAAGGTATAGCATAGTTTAATTTAGCATAGTTTGACCTCTACACCGCACTCACTAACCTGGTCGAAATATTTCCACACATTACTCCTTTTTGACGCCATGTTTGTTGTGTAGGACTCTTCTTAGAGTGTAAATAATTACCGGACTATGACTGGTAAAATATGTTGAATACATATTTTAATGTTGTTTAGGCTGGCCATGTGTCGTGAGTGTTGACAGCGGGCGGGGGAGCATGAACTGTTAGCGCCGGTCGGTCGAATAATCGATTATTATTCGCCAGGGCTGCAGAATAATCGATTTTGATCATGGTCAGTTTCTGGCAACCCTAGTATATATATATATACACATTAAATTATTCAATTTATAATATGTAATCAATTTAGGCATCACTCCCAAACATTTTTTTTTTTTTATAAAAATATTCATAACTCATATTCGAATACCTGAATAATTTCGAATATTCGATGAATCGTTCCCGTCCCTACCAAAGACGCGAAGCCTCTCGGCCTGTTTACACTCTACTTTGCGGTGAGCAAAGAGCAATTCACGTATCATGTGAAGCAGCTGAAAGAAAGAAAGTACTATTGGGGTACTATTGTTGAATTATGTAGAAATACCAAACATGATGAGTTGACTCATAGTTGCCCCTTCCCAATGTAAGTCAATGGTAAAATATATTTGTGTGTCCGATGACATTACGTGACTAACATGGAAGTTGTAGAACCACCGTTGATCAGCATGGCTTCCTAAATGACAGCAAACATTGCAAAATGGACGCTCATTTGCTTTGGACCGCACTAGGGGTGTAACGGTTCACAGAAGTCACGGTTCGGTTCGTACCTCGGTTTAGAGGTCACGGTTCGGTTCGTACCTCGGTTTAGAGGTCACGGTTCGGTTCGTTCCTCGGTTAGGGGTCACGGTTCGGTTCGTACCTCGGTTTGGGGGTCACGGTTCGGTTCGTACCTCGGTTTAGGGGTCACGGTTCGGTTCGTACCTCGGTTTGGGGGTCACGGTTCGGTTCGTACCTCGGTTTGGGGGTCACGGTTCGGTTCGTACCTCGGTTTGGGGGTCACGGTTCGGTTCGTACCTCGGTTTGGGGGTCACGGTTCGGTTCGTACCTCGGTTTGGGGGTCACGGTTCGGTACGGTTCGGTACAACAACAAAAAAGCAAAAGAAAGTCCCAAATGCATAATTCCAGGTTTGTTGTTATTTATTTTTGAACAAGTTTCAGTTCAAAAAGGAACTCTGACATTTTGAATAATTAACTTTATTAAACAGTTAAAAACAAACCACAAACACTCAGATGGCCAGATTATCTATAACGTCTGATGTCAAACTAAAAGGTTTCATCAAGCTGTAAAACTAAAAAGAATGTCTTGAAAACATGACATCATAAATAATAAGAAAGTGTTTCAAGAGGCAAAGTCATTTAAAAACATAAGCCAACAGCTTCCGTTATTTATTTAGGTCTCTCGGCTCTCATGTCTCTCTGCTCTCATGTCTCTCGGCTCTCATGTCTCTTGGCTTCTTGAAAACAGCGGGGATCAGCTGTTGAACTGCTGTTGTCTTTCCCCGGGCTCCGGCACATCTGGGTGATGCCTCTGATATGATTTAGCATGTTTGGCGTGTGTTACCGTTAGCATACCGCACCGCTGTCGAACAACGCCGACACACCGTCCTCGTCCGATCCACCACTCACACTTCATCGTTACTGTAAGTCCACAGGGAACCCGAAATGTTCCCACACAGCTGATTTAAAAGAAGCAGGTGGTTCTAGCTCCTGTGTCTGAACTCGCCATACTAACTTTTCTTCTTCTGGCATTTTGTTAGTTTTGTTGTTGTGTTTCTTCTTGTTCTTCATTTGTCGTTTAAGGGCGGCTGGCAAACAGCTTTTAGGCGCAATACCGCCCCCTGGAGTATATATAGTGTAATGCTGCCCTGAGTGACAGACTTGTTCCCACTCGTAAAAAAAAGGCGTATTCGTCGTGTGACTGCGTGTGCCGAACCGTGACGTCTGAACCGTGACGGGACGAATACGGATACCGTTACACCCCTAGACCGCACAGATCCTTGAGAATATGGGCAGCCAACCGTTTTAAAGCCACACAGGTCTAGACAGTCACGCACATGCTGACAGTAGAAATGAGACTTTAGAGCCAGATGGTTGTTGGTTTTGCATTTTGAAAACCAACATTGGTGGACCATTAGTCTGTACGACCATTATACAACCCAAACTCTCTGTTCTTCTGTTCTGCAAAGGGTCGTTTGGAAATGAAATGGGTCATAGTAGCGTTTAAAGAGTAAATACATTGATTATATATTTGTTTCTTGAATAAAATAAGAAATAATATGCTCTATGAAACTCATATAGGATTGCCTCAGATTTCTGTCTTTTGAGTTTCCCAAGAAATGGCATTAAAGCTCAATGATTGAAGGATTATGCGCTCTAACAGCTCACACACACACACACACACACACACACACACAGACACACACACACACACACACGGGTCAAGTTCAACATTGTGAAGAATGTGTCTGCGCTCAGTGGCCCTCCCCCTCTTTACCCACAAGGCTTTGAAGTGTACAGGCCTGCACAGAGCCCAGGGTCGTTATTTGTACTCCAGCTTCTGTCCCGACCTCTGGAAAATCTTTGGTTGGTTGTAAAAATGTAAGATGCTAGATCATCTGATATAATATCTGACATTTGGGCGGTGGTGGCGCAGTGGTTAGAGCGTTGGTCATCAGATCAAGGGGCGTTGGTGAACTCCAGTTCGAATCCCGCCTCGGCCGCCACTGCGTCAGGCCGTTGTGTCCTTGGGCAAGACACTTTACCCGCATTTGCTCCTGTGGGAATGTCCGCAGTAATGACTCTTACATGTCTAATATGTGTAATGTGTACTTGTAAAGCGCTTTGAGCACCTGTAAAAGCGCTCTAATAAAAAATGTAATGCATTATTATTATTATTATTATTTCATAAAAGAACATGCTTTCTCCATTTGCTTTGATGTAGCTCTTGAAGTAAGTATGTCAGCATATTTCAGTAGAGTTGATGTACTTGCATAATTGTTGCACTATTTGAGTGACTTAATGCACTGATTGTAAGTCGACGACGGCTAAATAAACGTATACTCCATTAGAATACATCACATTTCATACTGGTTCTGATTATGACCAAAGATGAGAACTGAGTTACTGCTAGTGATTTATTAGATTCTGCTTTATTTGAATAATGAATGACCAGCTGTTTATCTGTAATGTTCTAAAGTGAAGAGATGGAGTTTCATCTGGTCTTTGTGGTGCATGTTCTAGCATCTAAAATGCCCATTAGTAACTTACCACAGTCAGACAAATCAGTTTCACAGTAGAGTTATGTAACAACACATTCCACCGTTCTATAAAACAAGGTGGTCTCAATGTAGCTGTTAGTGTAGAGCACCTTCGTTGGTTGGATGACTAACATGCAACCTCCCTGGTTTCACTGTACTCTGTGTCCTGGGCTCTTATTGGCTGAAGCTTCCTGACAGGTCAGGATACTAGCCTTCTAGGTTTCTGCGATGTGAAACTCTTGGCTTGCTTCATTGAACAGTTAAGACAAACTTGCGATCATGTGTTTTTGGAGGAGTAGGTAAGGCCGTTCTGTCCTTTGGATTAGGCACTGTTAAACACGCAAGAAGAATCCAGATTAAGAAACATTCTGGGAACTTTCAATGGTTAATTCCAGTATAAATGTACAAGACTCTGTCCGTGACCTATCTATGTATAACCCTTTGTTTAAATTCTTCTGGCAAACAACTGATGTCCAGCCAGCTATGGTAGTCCTAATGGGGATCAAAGTTAACATGATCCACTAAATGATATGCACTCTGTAGTCATTTTCCCCAACTGTATTTAGTTTGACCTGCGAAGGCTAGACAACATTCCTGCGGCCATGCAAATGTTTCCCTTCCAAAGTAACATCTTGCCTCTTTGTGTCACATATATACGGAGCCCCTAAAGGGACATGAAAAGAATAAATATCGGGTTAGTATCTGGTCCCTTTAGGGGCTCCGTACACATATACCCTTTTGTTTTAGTACATTTATTAAGGTGTAAATATATTATGTTAAATACAAGCTTTTAGAAGAGTTGAAAGAAAAAACAATTGTTCAAATTGAAAAGCAACTTCCACCATGACCAGACATAAATAAGACACGAGTGAATTGAAGCTGACGAGCTAATGTGTTGGCACAGTTATATATGCAGTTATACAAGTAATACTCTGAACCTTCGCACTGTTACTACACAGATGCTCTGATGCAGTCTCTGTTGGTGCAGCCCTCCAATCTCCAGAATCTCAGGACTACCTTAAAGAGCAGAGCCTTTCGTGCCAAGTCTTTATCTGTAGTAATTTCTTAATAGCCCCAGTTCCTCTGATTGCCCCACAGTAAACTTTCGAGTAACCTGGGATCACATTGCTCATTAGCTGGTGATGGAAACGCCCAAATGCAGCTGGTGTCCCTGCGCTGCCAGAACAGACAAAAGGGGGACAGTGGGCATTCAGCAGCTTCCAGCTAGTTGACCCGCCAACACAGGAGCAGCTCTGCTGTGCAGCAGATCTGATCTGAGCTGCTGACTCAATGCTGTTTGTGTCCAGTAGATTGTCATTGTGGCTGTTGAGTGAAACCTGAGAGTTATCCTGGACGGAGCCAACGGACGTGTAGTGGACATTTCAAATGACGATTCAATTCAAATAGCTTTATTGGCATGACCATAATACAGTATTGCCAAAATGTTGTACAATTGCTACATCTATACATAAATATAGATTTGAAATGTACTGTTCAATTCTTAAACATTTTGAACAAATGCAAGAACATGTTTTCTTGACATGGATCACAATATACTTTTTGAACATGAACCCCCCGAAAAAACACATAATAGAATAAAGTTGAGGTCATTTCACTTTGATACATGAGTGACTGTTATACAAAACCTATTATAATCAAGATCATTGATTCAAGAAGCAAAAAGTATTTTGCTTACCCAAGAACATAGTAAGTAATGGGCTAAATATATTTCTATTTTATTTTCTTGGGCTGAATTTTGATATTTGTGTTGTTGTAGTAAACATCAAATGGTTTAATGAAACCAGAAGGCGGCTCAACAGAGTTAACTGTATTTGAATGAATGTCAAAGGTCGGATCAGTGGAGTCTAAAGTTGCATGGCCAGAACATTACCATTATCCAGCGTCATGAGGAGGCACTCTTGCTCAAACATATAAACACGTTAGTTCTAGGGATGGATATTCGTTCGTATTCAAGCGCAAGCTTTGTTAATGTTGACGGCAAATCCCCAGTAATGTGAAATTGGTGGCCTCTAAAAGCAGCCCTGTGTTCTCATTGGTCTTCTGGCCGTGCAGTGGAAGATGGTGCTCAGATACCTGAAGATATGACAACTGGCCCTCTGTTATCTCTGCAGCTCTGCTACCTCTCTTCCTGCTCAATGTGTTTATCTGCTGACTCTTCTGCTTCATGAGGAACTTCAAAGTATCGTACTGCTAAGCAGCTCAACCTCTCCGATCTCACGTGACGCATACGTAGTGATTGAGGTGAAGGAAACGCAATACTGATGACTGTTAATTACCTGCTGTACACGACAAACATAATCCAATCATTTGAAATGTGAACATATAGAGAGCAAAGTGGAGGATTTATTATTCCATAGCTTTGACCTAACCCATCAATCATTATTCCAGTCTGACTCTTCAGAGGTTCATTTAGGCTTTTACACTTCATCTGCAAAATCAGACATTAAAATGTAATCAATACTAAATACCTTTGACTGAACTACTGTAGGTATAGCATGATATACTTATTTTTCCTTATAAAGGAATAGAAAAGTCTTGAGGGAAAGTTATTGCATGAGGTGGTTTTTACTTTGAGCTTTTATAGAATGTAAAACCCATCAAACATAAGAATACAAAACGAATCAAACCTATTAAATGTCAAATCGGACTTTTCAAAGAATTCAACACAAACAAATTGGCTTAGTATTATTAGCTTTATTTATCAGCTATAACTTCATTTCCGTAATAATTCATAGCAATATAAATTCTCCATTAGTCGCTGTTTATCGGCACCATGAATCCCTATTGACAATTCTAATGATCGCTGATTTACCACTGATCAATCTCAGCTCATCTTTCATATCGAGGGCATGAAATTACTTCTGACTTAATAACTAACTATACTGGACAGTTATATACAATCAATGTTATACATTCTGTGGCTTTGTAAGCAACACTAAGTTACTATTGTAAGTAGAAATCTAATTTGCCAGGCATGCTAACCTTTGTAGCTTAAATTAGAGCACCCATTCCTTACATTTTTCATAATGCATATCAAACTATATTCGGGAGCAGCGGCTCCTACTAACCCATGCACCGCTGATGTTAAGAATATACCAATGAGCTCATTATAAAAACCACATCCAGAGGTTGCCAGCTTACGTTGTTCAGCATTACTGCCAAAGAGCTAAGGCCCAACATGTCATAAGGACATAAGAACCTTTCAAAGAAGAGGAAAGTAAGTCATCAGCTGGTAGCAGTTAATCAGTTAGCAGTGATGGCGGCGGCGTCTCACTTCTGGAGAGGAGTTTCGTCTTTATGTCATGATAGAGAGATACACACACTGAATAGTTTAGATGGGAAAAGGCATGGAAATGCCAGGTTACTAGTATTTATCATGTAAACAGGGAACATGAATAACCCGTCTCTCTGTGCTCATGTAAACACCATGATGTCCATGTAGAGGCGCAGGCAGTGTGTTTTACTGGAGCCTCAGTTCGATAAGAGATTATTTTCTGAGTTCTCTCTCAAGATGATAATGTGCATTATGTTTGAATTATACTTCTTCTCATTCAGAAGCGTTGTGTGTGTTTATGTTTTACTGAGTGCTTATAGGC
>CADEHL010000916.1:0-2500 GCA_902827135.1 Harpagifer antarcticus
AGACTTTCATGAAACTTATTTATTGGAATAACTGATTGTTTGTTGCTTTTAGTTTTAAAGAAAGCGATGATCCTCTCACTCTCCGTCTTCTGGATTTGTTTATACGGCAACTTTTATTTACTTGTTGTTTTTATTTGCATTTGTAAAGAAGTGATGTGGTTAGACAAAACAATACAAGCATCGAATTACATGAAATAACATAATAATTCACAAATCAGAAAAAGAACACAAACGGGAAAACACGGAAGACAACTAAATACATTTGATTTTCATTGGACTAAGATATTTCAACACCTCCCAGCAGGAACATATCATTTCACACGGTGAGTTAAAAAGCATCTTAAAAACACTATTTTCATAACGCTCTTTAAACGTTACTTGTTCTGCGTCTGTAACGATATATCTTCAGTCTGTGTTTCCTGAGTGACGGAAGCCATCTTTAATGCTTTTAAAACCTCATTACGAATTCCCCATGTCTTGTGTCTCCATTGTCTCACATGTCCTCTTGCCATCCTTGATGTGTCTGGATGTGTGAACACCATTGTTCCATTTACTTCCTCCTCGTCTGCCAATATTCCTACATACCTCATGGAGTTGGAAAACATCATTTCTAAAAGGTAAGTTGGACGGAAAGCCCTGTTTTATCTCATTATTATCCAGAGACACTTTAGCATGTATTATTCTGCACTCAAGACACTGTCTATACACTGCAGTGGCGAACCGTGTCTATCACAACTGGACCTTCTGTAGACGCCCCCCCCCCCTCCCCAGCGGCATTTTAATGTCCGTCTTTTCACTGAATTGTCGTCTTGGAAAGGGAACTCACAACAACTTCGTCTTCACCTGTTGCACTTGTCATTTCAACGTTAAAAACAATAAAACGGCATGAATTGCTTCGTCGCATTCATCTAGTCTCTCTCCAGTGAACTAGCGGGCCTTCTAGAGCACCTGGAACCGAGGGGAACTCTGAAAGAACACGCCCATTGGCTACAAATCAATATCTGATTGGTTGATCAAACTGTCAGTCCAAACGTACGCTCTCATTCAGTGCAACGGCCAGGGCATTCGATCAAGGATGTAGAATACCTTGTTGAAGGATATTCGACGCAGAGACCCAGAACAAGATCTGATTGGTTGCTTTCTTTTCTAACAGAAACCCCTTGAAATGCGTAGAGCATGGTCCGAGAGGGACAAACGAATCAACAACACAGGTACCATTCTCATTTATTCATTTTATTACATTTGATTTATATAATTAAATCGATGTGTTGTCTGTTTTATCTGAGTGTTCCAGGGTGTTCTCTGAACACCTTGAAGGCCCAGACGGTTCACCACGGATACACTGAAGTATAGAGTCGAAACACACTTAGTAAAATGATAGTGAGGGAGGACCGTGCACAGAGACACCATCATATGTCAGAGAGTTGATGGAGACCTCTGCTCACCGGCAGCAGGTTTTCATCAGCGGCTTGACTGACAGATCTGGTTCAAAGGTCAACCCTTCTTCTTTCATTGCAATGTGTGCAAAGCGCCCTTGAGCACGACACCGAGTCGCTACGATGGAAAAGGAGAGACGAGAGAGGCAGCTTTAAAGCAGACTCAGATTAGCTTTGCTCTATTGAGGAGGCAAGGGGCAGAACGTCTTACTGGATGCCACTAAGCCTTTAAAGACCTCCCTACACCCCCCCATCCCATGTATCCAGTAACTGACACAGTTTTACATACACATTAGCCCCTGGAGACCTCCCCAGCTGAACACTCAGTCTCATTGTCAGGTCGTGATCTGTTCACCTAGAAGCCGTTAACGGGGCTATCGCTTCAAAGCTCTTTTTTATTCATAATGATAAAGTGCAATAAGGGGTTTCAAAGCATCATCATCACACACTTTATTCATTTGTAAGGCCACAAGATAGCTAACAACTTATTAAATGTATAATAGTTCTTCATGTCAGCGGTTTAACCTTGGATAATGAATAGGAAACAGCATTAGGAAAGTAGTAAATTAAAAAAGGAGAAATAGAAAGCCTTGTGTTTTGCAGAAGTATGTGTTTTGCAGTGTGGTTGGATTCTGGATTGATTTGACCTTTGAACCTGTCGCTGATACAGCAAACACACCACTTCACATATTAAACGCTTGAAGAGCTTAATTTCAACATGTTATTGATCCGTGTTTGGCATTTGCACTCGCAGGATAAGCCTCGAAAACACACTTTTAAGGAAATGTGAAGAAAAAATTCAAATAAAAATCGACGACGAACAAGAAAAACGAACCATTGCTGTTTTTCAGATGTGGATTAATAATGTGTATTATAATATGTTGGATGCATGAAGATGAATGGTGAGTTGCCGGGTTACAGGGAGCAATTGATCAGCTCTGTCGCGGATCATTACACCTTCCATGCATGTGTAATGATCCCAATTATCTGTCTGAACTGCCCTCTCCCACCCCTCACCCACCCCTCACCCTCAGACTGCCAACACTCCACTCAATGACAAACTG
>CADEHL010000916.1:7500-23002 GCA_902827135.1 Harpagifer antarcticus
TCTACTTTAAAGAGTCCTCTCCTGCTGATGTTCAGGTGTATATCAGTATGTAGTGTCTCTACTTTAAAGAGTCCTCTCCTGCTGATGTTCAGGTGTATATCAGTATGTAGTGTCTCTACTTTAAAGAGTCCTCTCCTGCTGATGTTCAGGTGTATATCAGTATGTAGTGTCTCTACTTTAAAGAGTCCTCTCCTGCTGATGTTCAGGTGTATATCAGTATGTAGTGTCTCTACTTTAAAGAGTCCTCTCCTGCTGATGTTCAGGTGTATATCAGTATGTAGTGTCTCTACATGTCTCCATGCTGTAATGTTCAAAAAGCTCTTTATTTTTCTCATACGCTGCAGGACCCCTTTTCACCCTCTGTCTGAAACCAGAGCCCAGTCTGCTCTGATTGGTTAGCTGGCCGGCTCTGATGTGATTGGTCGACACCTTAGGCTAAGGGGCGGGACATCTCTATCACGTACAATGTGTTGGAGCGCTAGCTAATATAAGCGCAAGTGTTACGTAGTGATGTTTCGGAAGTAAACAAAGGAGTCCAATGGAGACGTTTCAGGCAGAGGGTGAGCGAACATGTAAAACCATTTACACACACTAAAACCTGTATAAGTTCTAATCGTAAAAGGGCCTCTTTAAGTGAAAATAACAGAAAGCAGCTGTTCGTGACTTTATCACAATATATATATTTATAATAAAACTCAACTAGGGTTATTTTTAGACTTTTGTCAGGTCTGTTCAGAGAAGAGAGAGGGGGAGGAATACTAAAGAACACCGGAGGAGGAATGGAGGAGAGGATACGGGAGGGAGTGAAAGGAAAGAGGAGAGGAGAGACAGGAGAGGATGAGGAGTGCTCGATAAGTCCCTGTGTGATCAAAGCGCTGCTCTGACATTAAGAGCAGCGCTGCCAGCATGCTGAGAGGTTAATGCTGGGAGTGCACACACACTTTGAAACTTTCAAATGTGTGTGACCAAGAAGCCTTCCCTCTTCCAGACGGAGTAGAAACATTTCTCTCCTCATGGTCATAGCTGTCCAAACATGGGCAACTCATGTGTTTCAAGACTGTTATTTGCTTGAAACACACGTGATTCATGGGTAAAAACACATTACTAACACACACTCCTACCCACAATGCAGCAGAGGAATGAGCCTTCTCTCAGCACAATGTCATAACAAGCTCCTGCAGACAACTTGAAAAATCAGATGCCATGACTCTATTTTTGCGACATTTCCTCACTAGGCGCTTTCACACCGGAGTACTTTTCCCCGTTCTTTTCCCATTTAGTTCCTGGAATGTTGCGTTCACACCAAAAAGAGAACTTAGTTCATTAGAACTTTTACCCCCTTTTCAGTCCCTGCTAGAGAGCAGGTACTATCCTGGGGAGAAAAAAGCTCCAATTTCTGATTGGCTGGGCGAATTGCAAACCACGCCCCGTAAAACTCCAAGCCGCCATTGTATTTGCTGGCATTAGCATTATTAGCATTAGCATTAGCCCCGCGCACCAACGGAGAGAGAATAACTTATGGCAACACAAAAGAAAACATGGGAGCGGTGGAGATGAGGAGGTGTCGGCGTTCTGGCGATTTACTCGGAAGGCTTCAGTAGAAGCTGCTGGGAGTCCCAGCAGCTTCTACTGAAGCCTTCCCCAACTCCGGGGACTTCCGGCCGGGGACTTCGGGTGGCAGTATACGCCGTGAAGTGGTTTGCGGCCTGCCAGTCAGTGTTGCCAACTTGGCGGCTTTCCAAACCCTCCGGCTACTAACGACTAATCTAACGACTTGTAATGGTGTTATTAGGGACTTTTCTGGTGTTTGGAGACTCACGTATTGTTCTGCGGTTAACGAGCTCCCGTGAGCCCCTCAGCCCTCCATAGTACTCACAGGTGCGCAGACTAACTTTGCCTCCCGCAGCAGCTCAGCTGCAGTCAGAGCAGAGAGGAGACAGCCACACTCTCCCGCGTCAAGACAGCTTCAGTCACTTAATCACCTCGTCCACTGTGTGTGAGCCTCTTTGTGACAAGCTAAACATCCACGTAGGTCATCATGTCACAGTCTAAACTGTATTCACAAAAGTACAGAAAGGAGTGGGAATCAAACCCTGAGTTTAAAGGATGGTTGAAGCCATTTATTGGAGATGACACACGGCATACTATACTGCCTTTATTGTGAGGGGAGACATTTCTGATCTACTGTCGTCTGGATTGACTCTGGTGGTTTCAAGTTTTGATCCTTGAAGGGGGTGGAACGTTTTTTCCGCGATTACATGATATGCAAATTAGGCGATGACATTTAGGGACTTCTGGCGACTTTTCGGACAGCCAATAGCTACTTTCCTTACTATGGAGTTGGCAACACTGCTGCCAGTAAACCCAAAGCAGAAGAAGAAGAAGTGACGTCAGCGGCTTGATTTGCGTAATCTTCCCTCAGGGAACTTATTCCGGTGTGAACGCGATCGGCTCTTAGTGCCATGGGGGAACTAAGTGCTGGCACTAAGTGCTGGGAACTAAGTACGGCAAAGTACTTGGTGTGAAAGCGGATAATAATACAACCAAACAAAACGGTTTTGCCGGTAAATATGTTCCAATGTTATTGCCATATTTCTCCACGCTCCTTTGAAGGCACCACAGAAAACACTGAAGGCTTTTCTTTATGGGAAACGCTGTGGGAAATGTATTCCAGAATGCTTCTCTCACAATGGGAAGCTAAAGATGCTAAATAAATAATCTAGTTAGAAAAAAAAGCCGGGCTGGTAAACACGGAGATTAGGCCATTCATTTCCAGAGAGAGCGTTTTTACAAATGGACGCCAGAGCCCCCCCCCCCTCCACCATGACATCGGACACCACACATCATAACAGTTTGTCCTCCAGCGATATGTTAGAGATGTTCATAATGCAACTATTCCTGTCCTCTGCGCCTTTCAATTCAATTCCTCATCTTCTTGTTAGGCAAAGCAAAGAGGGAAACGTTCATAGAGGGACGGATGACGAATGTTTTCGGAGGTCACAGCTGCGGGTTTCTTTAGATCGCTGATCCATCGGGGCAACGCTTTTTTTTAGTTAAACTACCTATCAGTCTATCTGCTCGTCTCTTCTCACGACGTCCTCCATCTAACCCTGCCACCATCAGATAAGCTCTGAGCAGCATGGGCTGTTTCAGCTGACCACTGATGTGCGTGTGTGTGTGTGTGTGTGTGTGTGTGTTTTTTCCACCCTATGATAGATTGTTCAGCTTCTGCTTTTAGCGTGTGTGTGTGTGTGTGTGTGTGTGTGTGTGTGTGTGTGTGTGTGTGTGGGTCTGGGAACTCTGCAAAATACATTTTCTTTGCAGACGATGCACACCTGTTTCGAGACAGTCTGCCAGACGTTAACATGGAAAACACACACACACACACACACACACACACACACACACACACACACACACACACACACACACTGTAACACTGTAACTTGGGGCTATAACCGTCTGTCCATAAAATTCACCTTTACAAATGTGTTCCATCAGCAAAATTAGCTCGCAAAAATTAACATAACCATGTTAATTATGGTAATCCACAACACACTGTCTGAAAATACACACTCACTGTTGTGTGCGTGTGTGTGTGTGTGTGTGTGTGTGTGTGTGTGTGTGTGTGTGTGTGTGTGTGTGTGTGTGTGGAAGATGAAGGTGAAAGACAGAGAGACTATTGTTAAAGATGTGGGTTGATTGATACAAGTAATGGAGGCTTCATTGGTGTCCAAAGACAAACTGATCACACACACACACACACACACACACACACACACACACACAGTTAATTATTATCCTGAATAATGAGAAGCAAACGACTCATTAATTCTCTCCTTGACCGTCGTGCAGAGACTCTCCTCTCCTCCTCCTTCTTCCTCTCTTCCTCTCTTTCTCTCTCACTTCATGCAGAATCTGTCAAACAGGAAGTCTTTCAACTGTGGATTATTAATTGGCATTTAAAACAAAACCCCAACACAATCCCTGACCCCAATCTGGAGTAGTTTTGTGATTGAAAGACGCAATGGCAAACCTCCAGATATTCATTAGGGGGATGGGTTTATGTGTTTGACCTTCATCAGTTATCCTTTTCTCCTTCTCTTAAAGCCTCTGCAGTTACAATGAGCTTCTGTGTCATGTGACCACAAACCACCAGACTGCACCTAACGACTGTCACCGAAAACAAATGATAGCACAGATCCCTCACACACATACCTACGGAGCACCATAACCACCACACAGCACCACAGGAGGTCTTTCCTCCCAGTGGCATCACACTCTGTAACTCCTCACCCCGAAGTAAAGGGCACTGAGAACTTCCACACCAACACTATGTGCAATATACATACTACCATCATTGCAATCCACTCGCTGCTATATATATAACTATGTGCAATACTATTAGTATTATTAATAATGCTATGATAACGTGCAATTACGTAACTGCCACTACTAACGACTAAATACTGCTAATGATTGCATTGATTGTGTGACCATCTATGTTTCATGCTGTCTGTGTTTAATTTATTTTGTTACTCTGGCACAACAATTTCCTTCGGGATAAATAAAGTCTTATCTTACATATAAAAAAACGGTACAATGCACCTGCAAAATGTCATGTGTGCTACCTAGAAACACACACACACACACACACACACACACACACACACACACACACACACACACACACACACACACACACTCAAGTGAACACACAACGTGCCCTGATCGATAGCGCTCTCTATCTGGAGTAATCCATTCTCATTCTACTCCGATCAATGTCCACCGTCAACGCTGCGGTCTGATCATCAATAGTGAGATCAATGAAATCACTCGTTAATCCTGATTTAACATCGATCTGGCGTTATCACACACACACACACTCACACACACACACACACACACACACACACACACACACACACACCACGGCCTCCTCATCTGGGGCGGTGGTGGCGCAGTGGTTAGAGCGTTGGTCATCAGATCAAGGGGCGTTGGTGAACTCCAGTTCGAATCCCGCCTCGGCCGCCACTGCGTCAGGCCGTTGTGTCCTTGGGCAAGACACTTTACCCGCATTTGCTCCTGTGGGAATTGTCCGCAGTATTGACTCTTACATGTCTAATATGTGTAATGTGTACTTGTAAAGCGCTTTGAGCACCTGTAAAAGCGCTCTAATAAAAAAATGTAATGCATTATTATTATTATTATTATTATTACATCTGTACGAGAGGAAAGGTTAAACTAACTGTAGAGAAACAACATGTTAAACTTTAAACACCGTCACACTTCCTGCAACGGCTGGAGGCATTCGTTAGTGTCTTTATTATTTACCTATACATTGTTTTATTTATTCTATAGGTCTTAATCTTTTTATTTGTATTTCTGTTGTACCTATATGCTCACTTTGTTTTATATTGCTCTGTCAGAGAGAACCCATTATTTATGTATTTTACCATATTGTTATTATCATACCTTTGACCTCCTTGTTGTCTGTTTTTAACTTGTCATGTGTCCTTTTGAAAGCACTTAGAGCTGTATGAAAAGTGCTATATAAATACAGCTTTATTATTATCATGCTCTCTGGAGGATGAGATGAATCACCTTTGAGAAGTTGTCATTCAGTTGGTGCTGAGTGTTCCCGAGTCGCCACATGTTGCTGTTTAATTGCTCTAAGTGGTGTTCTTTGTTGTTCTTTGTGGTGCCTTTTATTTCCTGTCTCTCCAGGTCTTTATGAGCATCCTTCTGCCTCTCCTTAATGACTTCAATGTGACTCTCCTCTAACATAACGAGAGCACGAGACACTTGTATTAATCACGCTGTCACAGGTTTCTTTCTCTGCACAGAAAGAGAAAAACACATTTCCCAGCGTACTAACTTTAATTTCATTCAGGGTCTACGTGATTCGATTAAGTCCCAGCATGCAGTGGGATGCTGGCAAAAGATTAACAAAATAGTTTTCACACAGTTAATAGATAAAAGACTGACTTAAAATCTCAATTTGGATTGTATTTACACACGTGGGTGACTTCCCTCTCCTTTTCTTAACTCAAACTGTTCTTGTGACGGGAATGCGGAGCGCTAAGTGAAAGCACATGCGCGAAAAGAAAAAGAAACAAAGCCCACGCTTCAACGTCCGGGGGAAACTCAACCCGGGACATCGTGCTGCCAGGAAGCTATGTCAACAACACTGCACCACCTGTGATCCTCACATGCTCCCAGGAAATACCCCCTCCCCCAAATCTACCGTATATCCCTCGTTAAATGGAGACAAATCAGCCAGTCTTTCCTTTCCTCCTGAGGGCAAGTAGAGAGATTAAAGGTCAGAAACACTAATTACTGCCTCAGATATTTAATCTGGGGATTAGAGTTATAATCCCATCGCACTGCTGTAAATATAAATCACTGTAACCTTACTTATTGAAGACCAGTGTTCAAACTGATGGTATGAATGATTAGGGGCCATTTAGTAGTGAGGATTAGAATATATTTCTGCTGTCTTTATACTCAGGTACAATGACGGTTTGCATGCTTCTCTTGACGCAGTTGAACATAGAAGCAAATAAGTATTATTACTTGTTAGACGCTTTTATCCAAAGCAACTTACATTCATTCAATACTGTGGACAATCCCCACAGGAGCACTTTGGGGTGAAGTGTCACAACGACATGCTGACTGCAGTGGGAATCGAACTTGCTACCCCCTGATTCCAAGTCCATCCCACTATCCACTGAGCCACAGCCTCCTTTCAGTAAAAGTAAATCAGCAAAGGGGACTATACATGGTGGTAGTAGCTCTGTAACGTGGCTTGGGAACAGAAGGGTTGTTGGTTCAAGTGCCACATCAGACCAAACATACAGAGTGTGGACTGGTACCTCTTTATCAGTGCATGTCTATAGGTCGTGTGTGTGTGTGTAGTTCAGGCCTATGTGTGTAACTGTAACGCAACGCAAGAGTGAAACTGAATTTCCCCTCGGTTATTAATAAATGTGATCTTAATCTTTTCAATAATAGAAGTACACATTACGACATTTACACTTTTTGTTTGGGTGTTAAAAAGTTGTGTTTTCTGGCTTGTTAATGTGATACATTAACTCTTCGATTTGTATACTTGAAATACTTTGGTTGAGTGTCAGTGTCACACTGTAGTTTAACAGGTTGTCCGATTTCACATATCTCCACGATGTCCTGTGATTGGACGCATTTTTCAACTGTTTGTGGATCAAGACAAACCGAAAGCATTTCTGTATGTCGTCTGAAATGGAGAGGAGAAGAGGACCGCAGGAACTCGGAGCAGGAAGGGGTTGAGACGCATTAAAACAATTAAATACGTCAAATGCTGAAGTTGAACCCGTCGTCTGTAATGCTGACTCGGGTTTCTGTGTCTAAGGGACCGGGGGAGAGAGCAGAGCAGAAGCAAAGAGAGAAAAACTTCCTCAGTCCCCCATCTTTACTCCCCCTCCCCCTTTCTCTCTCTCTCTTGGTGGTAATGTAAATCTGAACAGAAGTCAGGATGGACATGCGTATCCAGACATGTGTGTGTGTGTGTGTGTGTGTGTGTGTGTGTGTGTGTGTGTGTGTGTGTGTGTGTGTGTGTGTGTGTGTCTCTCTGGGGATCCTAACTACCTCTCCATCTCTCTGTCTCGTAGAAAAGGGAGAGGGACGAAGGAGGAAAAAAACATGGAGACAGAAAGAAAAAAGAGGGATTTGGAAATAAGGAGAAAGCAGAGCGTGGTTTCTGCAGAAAGCCCAACAGCTCCCTCTGTCGTCACCCAGCACTCTCCTCTTTGATTCCTGCCTCCTCATCTCCCTTCTCCGTCTCACTCTTTGTACACTTTCAAAGAAACACATGTACAATGCCACGGTTTGTGAGAGCGGAGCAGCTGGAGTCTAATTAAATATAAATATAACGATTACAGTGTAATAAATTAATCCTTCTATCCCCCCCCCCCCCCCCCCTGCTGAGCTACGGCAGTGTTTGCCGTCAGTTTCCTTTAAACTCATTCCAGTTGGCCAAGCTTTACTCCTTCTACGTGCATCTGAAGAATGAGGGAAGAGTAGCTTTGGCAATACTGATGTTAAAAGTGGCTCACAATCAAAGACACACTTGCAAGACAGAAACATGACAGTGTGAATGTGTCATGAAGTCACATGCTATGCCACATGTATGCTTGTTGCATCTATTTACATTTTTCGACTGATTTAATCTATTTTTAATTGAAATGCAATGCGTTTTTAGGTTGATTTACAACAGCTGTCCAGGGATTACATATGCCAACTAGAACTAACTGTGGCAACTCAAATAAAAAGTCCAAATAATATAAATATTTCTAAGGTCTATTTTTCCTAGGTTAAGTGGAGGCACTTTCTCTCTTTATGATCCTGGAGCACTTATTGTATACTCCCCGCAAACACAGGCTGTAACCTTGATGAGCAGTAGCTTCACTCTCTGGCCTTTTCAAACAGAGTTGAAGCGATGCACACATGTAATGATATCTCTATAAGGAACAGAGCATTGCCACTGCCAGGTCCCGCCACTGCGAGGTCACAAATCTGCCGACATTACTGTCACTCTCTCTGCCATTTTCCTGGCTGAACATCAGTGCAAAGTGTTATATCCCACAGCCAGGTTGCTATACTGCTCACCATGATACAAGGGGCTTCTGCTTTTAAAGAATATACATCACATTCCCAGACATAGAAGCCCTAGAAAGGCAGCGAGATGTCCTGAGATAGCTAAGTGATGACGGGCACTTTCTGTCTGCGGGTCTCAGCCGGCGGTTCTCTGATGAAACACTGACGCCTTTTCACTCGTATGTCCTTGTTTCTCCTCTCTCATTTCATCGTGATTCTCTCCCTTCAAGCTGAGTTACTATAACCGAAATGCAGGGCGCTAGAAGGATTCATTAGTGATTTAAGCAAAACATCATGGAGCACAAATTGGGCAATAATGTTGTGCTGTTTACAAAAACACTGCAGTGAGGATGTTGTGATGTTAAGCCCGGGAAAACAGCAACTATAAGAAGAAACAAGCAGCAATTGAACACAGGCATTATGTTCCTGTGATGTGTCTTCTGAGTGGCTACAAAGTAAACTCATAGAGCCGGAAGAAAAAATGGAGAAGTCAGTGTTTCTTCTAACGATGTTGACTGGTCTGAAGACTAATTAGGAAAATGCCGGGGGGCGGGAATAAACACTGTCTGAGAAGTAACCACATCATAAGGATGTGTGGAGGAAAACGCTGATTCAACACTGCAAACTATACAACATAAAATCACCTGAGAGGATACAAGAAGTTTCTCTTTGTTTAACAAACTGCAGCAAGTTCCTCCGAAGGGTTTGCAGATTAAAAATGCTGCAAGAAACAGCGAATAAAATACAACAGCAAATTATTTTCTCAATGGCTCCCATAAGACTAAAACAGAAGGGAGAGAGCCTGGGAAGGGGGGAGACATTTCATAGAGCAACAGTGTGGGAGACAGAATGAGAGAGAGGTGGAGAGGGAGAGAGATTATTGCTTCAGAGCAGCAATCTTGAGCTGTGCCATGAATACCAAAAGACTCCAGACCGCCTCTCCCTGAAAACGCAGCGGAATTGCAGCTGCCCAAATTATACCCCGATATCTCACTCACCGAAACCGACTCATCAGCAGCTCGGTGCCCCGTGCATCCATAATTTATCATATAGCAACCAGCTCCACGATTTCAATGCTATATGCATGCGCAACAATTAAAGGCTGATCTATAATATGGCCCTGCAGGCACGCGGAGCAAAGCGCGCGGACATAATTGAATGCAGAGTGTGTCTGAAATGACCCTACGGGCACAATGATATCTAAGCAATTGTATGCACTTTCACTACATGGAGAGAGCAAGGACGAGGCTCTGGCTAAAGTATTAAAATGGACTGAATACTAACCATATGGGATCTTTAGGGATTCTCATTTCAAGAGCTTGATTCCACACAGAGATAATGAGCCGTGCAAAGAGGTGTCTGTGAGGAAATGACGATGAGAGAGGATATAGAGTTGGTGAAATACTCAGGAGATGAGTTTGGATAAAAGAGGACGAGACAGTAAAATAGCTGCCACTCCAAGAAAAGTATGCCTCGTTTGAATTTTTTAATTTTTGAAGTGATTGAGTGGTTTCTCTCCTTTATGAATGATGTGGTTTGGTCCACATCCAGCCCATGTACACGGTGATCCAAATAAAAGTTGTGCGTCGCCGTTACGCAGAGGCTCCGGGAGGCAGCGAAAAGAGCACCAATATCTGCCTTTATACGTGGCCAGACACACACACTTGCATACACACACCCACACACACACACACACACACACACACACACACACACACACACACACACACACACACACACACACACACACACACACACACACACACACACACACACACACACACACACATATATGCACTCTCGCAGACGCGCACACACACCAAACGAGCGAAAAAAACGCACTCAGACACACACACACACACACTGCGCTGGAAATGTGAAGACATACAGTGTGTGGATAAAACGCACCAATCCAACCGTCATCCACTGAAGAAAGTGAGCTCTGTTTCGGCAGCACAGCAAACACACTCTCACTTTACCTCTAATGCGCAAACACACTGTGGTGATATTCCCTAGTATCTCACACGTAAACGTCCATGGTGACATTTTAATGTGTAATTGATGTGTGACAATCCTGCGTTTGGACCAATCCAGACTCGAACCAGCATCCCGGGAACCCAGAGCCCTCTCTCCGGTCTCTCTCCGCAGAAACGGAGGGGATGAATGGGACTGTGTGGATGCAGAATTATTGAACTTAAGCCTTACCTTTGGAAGTGAGAGAGTCCGTGCGCAGCCGTCCGTCTCTCCAAGGAAATCCCCTGCAATAGATACAAGCCGATCTCTCAACAAGTACTGCTTCTTCTATCAGATGTCCAACACATCCACTGATGGGAACCCCAGTTTGTTCTGTTAGGAGTGTGCGCTCGGAGGAGAACAAAACAAACCCAAAATGTCCTTTTTTTCTTATCCGCTGGAGCGCAGAGGCAGAACAATCCCCTTACCAAGATGAAATCAAAAAAGATGACAGACAGTCTTCTTGATAAGGTTCCAATACTGAAGTGATGGAGAGGAGTGGTGGTGATAGAGGTGGTTGTCAGGAGAATAAAAAGGAAATCACCGTAGCATCCCTCCCTCCTCCGGGTATGAAATCCGGTTCAGTCAGCGCCGTTTATCCGTCCTCTCTCCACGAGCCTCGGAAGCGGTGTGAGCGAGACGAACGGGCGCGCGGCAGCAGCAACGGGAGGAGGGGGGAGAGAGAGGGGGGGGGGGGGGGGGGAGAGAGGGAGGGAGATGTCGCTGCCGATGGAGGGCGTTGGAAACTAGAGTAATCCTCTCACTTTCTCCTCTGTCGGTTTATTCGGGCTTGTTACCGTAATCATCTCGTTATTACGTTCATATTTAAATCAACATGGGGATGAGGAGATTAGTCGTGGCATTACATACATTATACATACAACATATTAAGGGCAATACATCTCGAAAGAGCCACTTTTGACTTTCGCAGATGTGAAGCAAAGTTATGGTTTAAATGTATTTAAATGTATGCGATTTGTGTGTAAAAAAACACTTATGCTGCGATATATGTGTTGTATTTAATGCATAAGTGTTAGGTCACATAATTCCCCCTCTATCATGACACTGTTCCTCTCTTCAGACCTGAATCCAGACTGAGAGGCTGCAGCAGAAGGAGGGGGGGGGGGGTCACTGAATGCAACAGTTGCCCTCTCCTCATTGGCTGAAAGCGTATACTTAGAATCTCAAAGGCAACCAATGACAGGAGAGGAGGGAGGAGCGTCTGTGGAAGACCCTTCTTTCTGAAAGATGATTGGCTCATTAACAGCACCGTTTAAAATAGCAACTGGCCAATCAGGACAAAGAGGGAATATACCCTTGGGAAAAGAGTTCAGTCAGGTAACGGAAGGTTTATGAATGTCTCCTTTTGGATGTATTTGAGTAAAGCCACGCTTTTTATTTATTCATATAATTAAGTGTCATCATTTAACTCGTTTTCTGCCTAAATATGTATCTGCAGAAGTTTTGTCAGAGACGTACACAGCTTTCATGTGGATATATTCCAGATGTTTACAGTACACATATTTATTTAAACAAGGTATCAGAGTAAAGTGAGTGGTGTTCACATGTGTGCTGCCTCTTGTAGACATTATTCCCCACATGTGACAGAAAGGGTCCTGTGTAGAACAAGCAGAGCTCACAAAGCACTTCCACTGAAATCAAAGGAAGTTCTGTATAATCGATGCTTTTAAATGCACCTTTTACTTCAAATGTATTGCCAATATAATATCTCTGTTGGACGATTTATATCAGTGTTATCACTTTACCTTCAGCGCATTTGGAGGCAGTTCTGTAACATATTGTGGCTAGCAAGCTGTCATGGCTTGGCTCTCAGCCACAACAAACGCGCGACAGAAAACGAGGGCGTGAATAGAAAAAGAGAGTTCATTCACTGCTGCTGAAGGACACAACCAGGCAAAACAAACGACGAAACAAGAGGTCAGCTGGTCGTGGCTGCTCTCCGCGTTGCGTCCTCCTGCCAGAGAGAGATTGCAGGTCTCACTCAGGCCCTTTAACGCTCTGGTACCGGCCGCCAGGGGTCCTCAATCCCAGCTGATAGACCAAAGGGAACACCTTAAAGGAACATACACACACCAGAGATAACAAGGCAGGGGTCGTCACACAAGCAAACAGGTATCATTTAGTCCGGTGTAACTATTCTAAGTAAATATTGTATGATTTGTATTTTACATGTGATAAAAACAAGACATCATGGTTAATTGAGCAACCCTCAAATTGTCAGAGGCTCAGGTGAGAAAGCCCTCTAGTGGCCGTAGTTATTATGACGATCAGGACGTTTTGCTGAAAGGTCGAACAAGAGATTGAACTGTTTATCCAACAACTACAGACTTTTACCAGGAGACATCTTTGTGTCCTGCGTGAAACCAGAATGATTTACTTGTTACGGTACTTTCGCACTTAACAACGCCACTTCCGTATAATTTTCCCAACAACAATGGTATCCCCAAACCTGACGAAAGCACTGTAGGTCTGTAACAAGGGTACATTTACATGTTCTGCTAATGACATCTGATAAAAAGTCTATTCTCTAGTATGGAAACACGAGATGTTCTATCATGTGTTGTTTAGGATGTGTTGAGATATGTCTTCATAATGAACAGCTAGGTCCAGTTCACTAACTAACAATACAACATGGTAATACTATACATATATATAATCATACCGTGTTGCAGTTCTTCTGAGTTCGACATTGAGACATTTCAGGAACTTGTCCTCACAAAGCATCAGCGCCGGATGTCAGTCTGCTTTGAATGGCTCTGAGCGGCAGGCAGTCCTTTTTGTAAATGTCTGTGTTTTGATAATGGCAGGGTTTGAAAAGCTCTGACACCGTGCTCATTTGTTAGCGGGCCAGCAGGGGCTTCCATTCAGCGGGGAACACTCGATGATAATACACATTTTCATTATTGCATTTGGCAGGCCTTTATTACATTGGATGCAAAATGACATAATTAGATTAAGATAAAGGGCAGGTTGTCAAATGTAATTAAAGGATATTTGTGGAACATGTAAACAACAGCAGACTCGTTTTGCACCCCGTCCTTTCTCTCCTGGATGTCTAGTGTGCAGATAGAATGCATTTCAATGAATGAGTCAGTCTTTTGGATGTATTCACATTGGCTTTCAGTCCTTAACCCAATCACTTCATATTATTTACTTGTTTTAAAATATGTGTCGAAGTTAGGGGCAGCAAGATTTCTGAAAACTAAAAGACGGATTGATTTTCTTCCCCGATCAGAGACAGATATGTTTTATGAAGCTTGTCCTCTCACCTATCTGTTTCTGATGATCGAGGGCCAAACTGTTCAACCAATTTTCACCCCAGAAAGCGTCTGGATCAGAAACCATCAACTTTCAAACTGAGACGTTTCTCCTGGAAAGGTTTTTGGGGGCATTTGACAAAAAGAAATGGATAAAGAAACCTCAATGCTTTTTTAAAATTCAAAATGTAAGACATTGAGTTGAAGTAGAGGACAAAACAAACACTCGATTGGTTTACCGATTTGACCTCAGGAACCTGAATGCACCGTTGTTTGTGTGCAACCGTTAAAGCCCACTGAGACACACATGTGATGTTAGATGATTTGATTTTGACTGTAAATCAGATGTCTCTCTCACAGGCTGTGAGGGAGTGCGGTCGTCTTTCAATGGCAGGTTGTGGGTTCGATCACGACTTAACCCCACATTGCTTCTGGCAACGTTGTGTTAACATGTGTGAATGTTAGCTTGCTTTAGTAAATGGCACATTGTTGTCTGAAGGAAGTGTGAATGGTGACTTGTAGAGTAAAGCACTTCGAGGGGTAGACCGGATAACGGGCTGGATAAGTATCGTCAGTTTTCTAACATATTGCCGATATCTCTAAGTATATGATGTTAGTTAATTTAGACATTTTCTCTGTGTGATTTTTAAACTCTTAAACCATGTTTAAACACTTGATGCCTCTCATACAGTGTTCTCGCTGCCTACACACTGGTGTTCACATGCGTTTGCTTAGTGTTTTCTAACTGGCTACCTGTCAGCATGCGCTCTAAAGAACACATAAGCGAGGGTTGTCAGGTCTTGCGTAAACTGAAAATGTAATATAGAAAGAAGTACGTTGAGGAAGACTTGCTTTGAATGCCTTTGGGGCTGCTTTTCACGAGTGTCCTTGCTTTATAGAATCACATAACCAGCACTTTGTAGAATAAGTCTTTAGGTTAGAAATGTGATGGTGTTAGTCAGCACATGTTCAGCCCTAGGATAACAGAGATATAAATAGCAGATGTTTAAAGGAGGAAACGGCAAAGCGTGTACTTTAACGTAATGACGAGCATTTGAAACTGAAACATGGCACATAAAGGAGTGTGTGTCACGGTGTCACAACAAGACGAACACACTGACCCACAAACCCCAAACAGTAAGAGTATATTCCACGTGCCACACACAACGTGCACACACACACACACACACACAACTGTACAGACATATTGAAAAGAACAGAAACAGAAGCTAAAAATCTATTTAAACACAAAGAAAGAGTGCGAGGGCAGGGAGAGGAAGCGGCACGATGACAGAGCTGTTTCCTCTTAACCTTCAACACGTCTCGGTTATAAAGTATTAACACCTCCAACGGCAGCAGACAGGCAAGGCTGCAAACTGTGTGTGTGTGTGTGTGTGTGTGTGTGTGTGTGTGTGTGTGTGTGTGTGTGAGTGTGAGTGTGAGGTGTGAGTGTGTGTGTGAGTGTGTGTGTGATGTGAGTGTGGTGTATGATGTGTGTGTGTGTGTGTGGGTAGTGTGTGTGAGTGGTAGTGTGTGTGTGTAGTGGTGTGTGTGTGTAAGTGTGTTGTGTGTAGTGT
>CADEHL010000917.1:0-21222 GCA_902827135.1 Harpagifer antarcticus
GATAGGGTTGAGTGGGGTTTCCTATTTTCTAGTCTTGATAAATTTGGTTTCGATTCCCAATTTATTTCCTGGATTAAACTCCTATATGCCTCTCCATCTGCCTCTGTACATACTAATGGCATTAGATCTCCCCCTTTCTCTCTCCAACGTGGTACTCGCCAGGGGTGTCCTCTTTCGCCGCTGTTGTTCAATATAGCCATTGAACCTCTCGCTATCTGGCTCAGAAGCCATGATAGGTTTGAGGGCATTACGCGTCATGGCATGGTTCATAAACTGTCTCTATATGCTGATGACCTTCTTCTTATGATCTCAAACCCCTTATCCTCTCTCCCTCCCATACTGTCGATTTTAGATCAATTTGGCCGTATATCAGGTTACAAACTAAATATTCAAAAGAGCGAAGTATTTTTTGTAAATAAAATGGCTGAGGCACTTCCGCAATCTCTATTCCCCTTTAAAAGGGCTGTGGAGGGGTTCAAATACTTGGGGGTGTTTGTTGCAAACTCTTTTAAAGACCTGTTCCCTAAAAACTTTCAGCCTCTACTAGATAAATGCAAAGCCGATATGTCTAGGTGGGCCTCCCTTCCCCTGTCTCTTGCGGGTCGCGTAAACCTTATAAAGATGGTCATCCTGCCAAAGTTTCTTTACCTTTTCCAACACATCCCAGTGCGCATCAATACATCTTTTTTCACTGATCTTGATAAGCAGTTGAATGCGTTCATCTGGAACAACAAGCCTGCGCGTATTAGAAGGTTGTGTCTCCAACTCCCTAAATCAGAAGGGGGCCTGGCGCTCCCCAACTTTCGTCACTATTACTGGGCCACTAATATTAACAAACTCCTCTATTGGGCTAAATATAAACTTTCAGACCCCTGCCCACCTTGGGTACATATCGAGCTGTCATCCTCTGCTCCTTTGCACTCTATAATCTGCTCTCAGCTCCCTGCAGCTACCCATAAACATTTGAGTAACCCAATTGTTACTAGCACCTTAAGCATTTGGCTCCAATTCAGGAAACAGCACGGGTTACATGGAGCTTCGGTTCACACCCCAATTTCAAACAATCACCTATTCTCCCCATCGTGTACTGACCCGGCCTTCCGTGTTTGGTCGAACAATGGTCTCACAACGCTTAATGACCTTTACGAGGATGGAGTCTTTTCATCCTTTGAGTCCCTTTCAGTCAAATTCAACCTGCCCAACAGTCATCTCTTCCGTTTTTTCCAAATCAGGCACTTCATCCAAAAGCAGTTTCCCCATTTTCCTAACCGCCCCCCCGAATCGACAATTGATAAATTTCTCACACTCAACCCTGATCAAAAGCGCTTGGTTTCAGTTCTCTATGGTCAGATTGGTTCCCTGAGTCCGGACCCTATGGTGCCTCTTAAGGAGCTCTGGGAGCGTGATCTAGGTAGCAACATTTCCGATGATCAATGGAGTGACATTCTCAACCTAGTCCATACATCATCTATCTGTGCTAGACATGGCCTACTCCAGTGCAAGGTGCTCCACAGAGCTCACTTTACTAATGCTAAGCTGGCTAAAATGTTCCCATATCGGAGTGATGCCTGTAACAGATGCAATCAATCCCCAGCTGACCATCTGCACATGTTCTGGACTTGCCCGAGGTTGGACACATTTTGGTCTGACATATTTGGAACCATTGAGCGGGCCTTTAACACAAAGATAGACCCTAATCCTATGACTGCACTGTTCGGCCTTCCTCCATCTGAGAATATGTCCAATACTATACGCCGTGTCATTGCCTTCACCACTCTATTAGCTAGACGCTCTATTCTCTTAAAATGGATACATGCTTCCCCACCAACACATGATCAGTGGATACGTGATGTCTTGCAATGCCTTCACATGGAGAAGTTAAGATTCTCATTAAAAGGATCTCTGAAATCCTTCCACACTACCTGGGACCCACTATTAGGCCTTATCAAGGAACTCCCTATCACCTCTGACCCTGAGTCGCAGGTAGCTCTCTGATATATTTCCTTTTCCCTCTTGGTGGGGCCCTTTTTCCTTGCCAAGAAAGCAATGTTTACTATTGTTTTCTTCCCTTGTACCGGATTCTTGCAGACTGTTTTCGCTCTCGACTTTCTTTTTATTTGTATTTGTATTAGTATGATTACTATTATTATTATTTTTTTTTATTTTTATTTTTATTTTTTTTATACTAATTCGGTTGTTTTGCTGTTTGGGGCCAGCCATGCCTGTGGGTGGGGGGTGGGGGGGTTAAATGGAAGAAAAAAAGAAAGAAAGCTGTAAACAAGGACTCTGCGGGCCTTGAAGTGAAGGTGGAGCAGTGCATTGCTTTACTTTGTTTTCGGGGAGGTCCTTTGTGGTGATCCCGTTGTATACATTTGCCAACTGTGACATCTGTGCTGTTTTCTGTTGGTTACTGCTGTTCTTGCTTCTTGTCATTTGCTGATTGTGACTTGTTTGCAATAAAAAGAATTGTAAAAAAAAAAAAGAGACTGAGCGAAAGAATAAACACTTTATTTCGTCTTTTAGTGTTTACTTTGACCACTTCCCTAACACCAGAACGGCACACGCCTTTAGGCCCCGTCCACGCGGAGACGGTATCAGTTGTATCCGCTAAAGTTCTTTATCGTATAGACGGTTCGTCCACACGAGGCGGAAACGGAGCCGCGGCTTCGGATCCCGAAACCGATACACTTTGGAACCGGCTCCCAAAGTGGGTAGGTCTGGAGACGACGCGCTCGCGGCTCCGTGTGTACGCCCTATTTAATCTTTTCCTGAATCGATGACGCCATAGCCCCGCCTCTCCCCACCTCTGCTGCTCACCCCCGCGTCATTGCTGATCACAGAGTTGCGCCGTCTTCTACCTTGTTTGTTTGCTTGTGCCTTATGCCCATGCTCGGGGGTCTTCTTCGCTGCTTTTGGTGTGGCGGAAGTACAGCGCCACTTACAGGCCCGGCATATGTACTACAGCGTCTCCAGCGGTTTCGTGTGGACGGAAGACGTTTTTGAAATCGATTTCGAACCGTTTCGTCTCCGTGTGGACGGGGTCTTAATCACTTATTTTTAGAAGGTCTTTTGTTTTTGGTATTTCCGTGCACTTTTGCCCATTTTATTCACATTTGTCCCCACCTCTCTGTTTGCCCCCCCCCCCTCTCCAGGAGGCCATAATCCAGATCATGAAGATGAGGAAGCGCATCAACAACGCTCAGCTGCAGACGGAGCTGGTGGAGATCCTGAAGAACATGTTTTTACCACAGAAGAAGATGATCAAGGAGCAGATCGAGTGGCTCATCGACCACAAGTACATCAAGCGGGACGAGACGGACCTAAACACCTTCATCTACATGGCGTAGCACTTCTGGCTTAAAGTCTGCTAAACCCCGGACCTGATGGACTCTTCCAGGATCCCCGTCCTCTATTTAAAATACGTTTTATTGAAAGAGTAAAAAGACTTCCTGCCTTACGGTTGTACAGAGATCACAGAAGTGGTTTTTAATGCGTCTGCTGTCCAGATGAAGCTGTCTAATGTGTGTTTTTCATCGTCTGGATCGCTGCCGAAACACTCCCCGATCAACGCAAGTCTTCAAAGGCATGTTGGCAGGAACGAGGGGGAACTCAAAATACCTGCAGAACACCTGAACCCTGAACTCCTCACCGCGCTTTCTGCAGAGCCACGGAAACACTTCACAGGCTGCAGAACCGAACGGCATCCAATCATACGTCCTGCTTCTGGGTAGAAACGAAATTATGAAATCAGTAAAAGGGGAAACGGGACCTTTGTTTGTGCGACTGCTCTCTCTTTTCTTTCTGCAGGAAACCCGGAAAAGGAGACGGAGGTCAGTACACGGTAAATACTACAGGACAAAGCTTTAGGAGCGAGATGTGAATAATAAAATGATTAAATAAAACCGCACCTTATTATAAAAACGTGCAGGCGTGTCATTTATCCCAGCTGTCTCTACTTTAAAGAGTCCTCTCCTGCTGATGTTCAGGTGTATATCAGTATGTAGTGTCTCTACTTTAAAGAGTTCTCTCCTGCTGATGTTCAGGTGTATATCAGTATGTAGTGTCTCTACTTTAAAGAGTTCTCTCCTGCTGATGTTCAGGTGTGTATCAGTATGTAGTGTCTCTACTTTAAAGAGTTCTCTCCTGCTGATGTTCAGGTGTATATCAGTATGTAGTGTCTCTACTTTAAAGAGTCCTCTCCTGCTGATGTTCAGGTGCATATCAGTATGTAGAGTCTCTACTTTAAAGAGTTCTCTCCTGCTGATGTTCAGGTGTATATCAGTATGTAGTGTCTCTACTTTAAAGAGTCCTCTCCTGCTGATGTCCAGGTGTATATCAGTATGTAGTGTCTCTACTTTAAAGAGTCCTCTCCTGCTGATGTTCAGGTGCATATCAGTATGTAGAGTCTCTACTTTAAAGAGTTCTCTCCTGCTGATGTTCAGGTGTATATCAGTATGTAGTGTCTCTACTTTAAAGAGTCCTCTCCTGCTGATGTTCAGGTGTATATCAGTATGTAGTGTCTCTACTTTAAAGAGTCCTCTCCTGCTGATGTTCAGGTGTATATCAGCATGTAGTGTCTCTACTTTAAAGAGTCCTCTCCTGCTGATGTTCAGGTGTATATCAGTATGTAGTGTCTCTACTTTAAAGAGTCCTCTCCTGCTGATGTTCAGGTGTATATCAGTATGTAGTGTCTCTACTTTAAAGAGTCCTCTCCTGCTGATGTTCAGGTGTATATCAGTATGTAGTGTCTCTACTTTAAAGAGTCCTCTCCTGCTGATGTTCAGGTGTATATCAGTATGTAGTGTCTCTACTGGGACATGTCTCCATGCTTTAAGAGCCTAGTCTGCTCTGATTGGTTAGCTGGCCTGGCCACCTCTGTTGTGATTGGTCAACCGCTTAGAGATGTCCCGCCCCCTTAGCCAATCGCGTACAATGTGTTAATAGGAGCACAACATGTCCGTAGTGTGTTGTCGGGTCTGAATCAGAAGAAGAGCACAAACCAAAACGTGTCTTTTATGAACTTCTGAAGTATGTCTGATCAAATATACACACGTGACCGTTATCGTCCTCCTCTTGGAGACCTGAGGAGTGTTTAACGGTGACCACTAGATGGCGCCAGAGCGAAGCAGATATTAGGTGAGAAGAAGTAATGAGCAGGTTTGATTCAGTTGGCGAGGCGACACAGCAGTCGGGTCCGTCTGTGTCAGCTCTTTGGTGTCAGCTTGGTGTGTCCCTACCTGTACAGGTAAAGTCAAGCTAAATAGCTCTTACTGTCTCTACTCTTATATGTTATTAAATTGTGGAATACACCACCAGGTAAGTACGGGCTTTTAGCGTTTGTCATACATGCGATGTCAAAGTGCTTTTAACACAAGGAGGTAGAAAAGGCAAGAGAATTAATCAATACATAAAAACATGTAACAGATAACCCACATATGAAAAAATAAATAAATTCAGTAAAATAATACATCAGTAAAAACAATATTAAAAAAGAAAATGTATATATAAAGGGCGATACTAATTCTAAAAAAATAGTCTTCTGTGATTTAAAAATGTCCACTTCTTATAAACTATAATTGATTGTTGTTGAATTGCCTCGGAAATATTAACAGTACAAAAGTATATATGTGTCTGTCAGTCAGCACTGAAATAATGTTGTTTAACCTTTAAGACAAGAATGGGATGAGAAAATGTGTTTTTGTCTCCAAAAGCTTTGTTATTTCTTAAACGGATCAATTCAAATGTCATTACACGTGTCAGGTGTTACGGTCACAGGCCGTGTTGAAACTAATCTGTAATTATTAGGTGGATATTATTATATTTTTAATTGCAGCATCCTCTTATGTGTTACCAAGGGGATTACAGCAGGCCTTCAGCTCTGCGCATGCGCATTCCGCAGCATGCATCCCTCCTGAGCTCCTGTTCTGATTGGAACTCTATACTTCCTGTCTAAACCTTCAAAATAAAATATGTTTAAAAAATAACAAACGACATAGCCATTCAGACTAGCTGCACCTCCACCAGCTACCCTGCAGCCTACAAAGCCATTCAGACTAGCTGCTCCTTCACCAGCTACCCTGCAGTCTACAAAGCCATTCAGACTAGCTGCTCCTTCACCAGCTACCCTGCAGTCTACAAAGCCATTCAGACTAGCTGCACCTTCACCAGCTACCCTGCAGTCTACAAAGCCATTCAGACTAGCTGCACCTTCACCAGCTACCCTGCAGTCTACAAAGCCATTCAGACTAGCTGCACCTTCACCAGCTACCCTGCAGTCTACAAAGCCATTCAGACTAGCTGCTCCTTCACCAGCTACCCTGCAGTCTACAAAGCCATTCAGACTAGCTGCACCTTCACCAGCTACCCTGCAGTCTACAAAGCCATTCAGACTAGCTGCTCCTTCACCAGCTACCCTGCAGTCTACAAAGCCATTCAGACTAGCTGCACCTTCACCAGCTACCCTGCAGTCTACAAAGCCATTCAGACTAGCTGCTCCTTCACCAGCTACCCTGCAGTCTACAAAGCCATTCAGACTAGCTGCACCTTCACCAGCTACCCTGCAGTCTACAAAGCCATTCAGACTAGCTGCTCCTTCACCAGCTACCCTGCAGTCTACAAAGCCATTCAGACTAGCTGCACCTTCACCAGCTACCCTGCAGTCTACAAAGCCATTCAGACTAGCTGCACCTTCACCAGCTACCCTGCAGTCTACAAAGCCATTCAGACTAGCTGCACCTTCACCAGCTTTGAGAACACTTTCATGATCAATCATTATAAAACACATCATAGATATTATTCTGAAATGGACCAATCTGCACAACGAATACTTTCACTGTCTTTCACTATATTTTGATGAGAATACTTTCCTACTTTCACTTGAGGAACATTTTGAGTGCTTTTACTGTAACAGAGTATTCCTACACTCTGGTACTTCTACTTTTATTCAAGAACAAGACCTGAGTACTTCTACTTTTACTCAAGAACAAGATCTGTGTACTTCTACTTTTACTCAAGAACAAGACCTGAGTACTTCTACTTTTACTCAAGTACAAGATCAGAGTACTTCTACTTTTACTCAAGTACAAGACCTGAGTACTTCTACTTTTACTCAAGTACAAGATCTGAGTACTTTTACTCAAGTACAAGATCAGAGTACTTCTACTTTACTCAAGTACAAGATCAGAGTACTTCTACTTCTACTCAAGTATAAGATCAGAGTACTTCTACTTTTACTCAAGTACAAGATCTGAGTACTTCTACTTTTACTCAAGAACAAGACCTGAGTACTTCTACTTTTACTCAAGAACAAGATCTGTGTACTTCTACTTTTACTCAAGTACAAGACCTGAGTACTTCTACTTTTACTCAAGTACAAGATCAGAGTACTTCTACTTTTACTCAAGTACAAGATCAGAGTACTTCTACTTTTACTCAAGTACAAGACCTGAGTACTTCTACTTTTACTCAAGTACAAGATCAGAGTACTTCTACTTTTACTCAAGTACAAGATCAGAGTACTTCTACTCAAGTACAAGATCAGAGTACTTCTACTTTTACTCAAGTACAAGACCTGAGTACTTCTACTTTTACTCAAGTACAAGATCAGAGTACTTCTACTTTACTCAAGTACAAGATCAGAGTACTTCTACTTCTACTCAAGTATAAGATCAGAGTACTTCTACTTTTACTCAAGTACAAGATCTGAGTACTTCTACTTTTACTCAAGAACAAGACCTGAGTACTTCTACTTTTACTCAAGAACAAGATCTGTGTACTTCTACTTTTACTCAAGTACAAGACCTGAGTACTTCTACTTTTACTCAAGTACAAGATCAGAGTACTTCTACTTTTACTCAAGTACAAGATCAGAGTACTTCTACTTTTACTCAAGAACAAGACCTGAGTACTTCTACTTTTACTCAAGAACAAGATCTGTGTACTTCTACTTTTACTCAAGAACAAGACCTGAGTACTTCTACTTTTACTCAAGTACAAGATCAGAGTACTTCTACTTTTACTCAAGTACAAGACCTGAGTACTTCTACTTTTACTCAAGTACAAGATCTGAGTACTTTTACTCAAGTACAAGATCAGAGTACTTCTACTTTACTCAAGTACAAGATCAGAGTACTTCTACTTCTACTCAAGTATAAGATCAGAGTACTTCTACTTTTACTCAAGTACAAGATCTGAGTACTTCTACTTTTACTCAAGAACAAGACCTGAGTACTTCTACTTTTACTCAAGAACAAGATCTGTGTACTTCTACTTTTACTCAAGTACAAGACCTGAGTACTTCTACTTTTACTCAAGTACAAGATCAGAGTACTTCTACTTTTACTCAAGTACAAGATCAGAGTACTTCTACTTTTACTCAAGTACAAGATCAGAGTACTTCTACTTTTACTCAAGTACAAGATCAGAGTACTTCTACTTTTACTCAAGTACAAGATCAGAGTACTTCTACTTTTACTCAAGAACAAGATCTGAGTACTTCTACTTTTACTCAAGAACAAGATCTGTGTACTTCTACTTTTACTCAAGTACAAGACCTGAGTACTTCTACTTTTACTCAAGTACAAGATCTGAGTACTTCTACTTTTACTCAAGTACAAGATCAGAGTACTTCTACTTTTACTCAAGTACAAGATCTGAGTACTTTTACTCAAGTACAAGATCAGAGTACTTCTACTTTACTCAAGTACAAGATCAGAGTACTTCTACTTTTACTCAAGTACAAGATCTGAGTACTTGTACTCAAGTACAAGATCCGAGTAGTTCTACTTTTACTCAAGAACTGAGTACTTCTACTTTTACTCAAGTACAGAATCTGAGTACTTCTACTTGTACTCAATAACTGAGTACTTCTACTTTTACTCAAGTACAGGATCTGAGTACTTCCCCCACCTCTGAGAAAAAAAACAAGTTTTATTTTGAAAATCCTGAGCACCGAGCTTCCTGTTGTGGCCTCAGCTTGACTCTCCCCGGGGTTTTAGAGAGGAGAGAGTGGAGCTCCAGGAGAGAGAGAGAGAGAGAGAGAGAGAGAGAGCGAGGAGAGGAGTCCCTGCAGCCCCAGGAGAGAGAGCCCCGGCCCGGCTGGACCCCCGGAGGAACACCCACAGAGGCCTCACACCAGGTAACCGACAATCACGCGTCTTTTCCCGGGGAAGGCAGGTGCTCGGGCTGCTGGAGATGGAGAGGCGGCGCTCTGCAGAAATCTCTGGAGATCCCAGATCCTATTACTTACTTACCGCTGATGTGGCCTTATGTGGCCTCTGTGGGTCCGACAGTCAGACTGTGGAGGAAATATCTACCAGCGAAATTGCGGCATAAATCCGATCTCAGATCTGCTGTGCTGGTTGTAGCGGAGCTGCTCAGCTTTGTTGTCATCTTCTCTAGATTACATATGCAGGCAAGTTGCATGGCTAGGTGCAGCGTTCCTTACATTACATTGTAATCTTGTTTTCATTGTAGCAATGCACCGCAGAGATGAAGCCATGAAGCTGCGAGGGAGCGACATCCCATAATAACAACAGTGGGGCTTCAGGAGCAGCGATATCTCCTTCATTTGGAAACAACACGTTACATTTCCTTCTATTCTTCAAACAGAGGGAACATTTCACAGCAAAGGAGACGAGAACAACAGAATGTTTCAAAGTACAGAAGTACACATTCAGGTAGATAAGAAGCAGCAGTGTGGAAGAGAACAGCAGTAGAGCGAGTTACACACAGGGTTGTGTTACAGATGGTGTAACTAAGGAATAAAGCAGTATTGCCATTAAACAGTTGCAGGCTGTGTGAGTTGTACTGCCTGCTTCTCTGCTGCTGTGTTGCTCTGCATGAGGAGAGATGCATTAATAATTGTAGAGGAGTGTATTGTTGTGCAGAGCACTCAGAGTGTCAGCTCCGCTTTGGGCTGCTGGCCAAATCAAGAAGGTCCATCAAGTGAGGATTCAACAGGAGGACTCTCAGATCTGCTGATTCCACTCGGTGTGTCTATCTCCACGTAACGCTGTAGAATGGCTGACAGTGCAATTTCATACTGAGATATCAGCAGTCATTTCATTTCACCCTTATTTTTTTAACAAATGAGCTCAAATGTGTCTCAATTTAAAGTGGGCTTTTTTTAAATACCAAATTCTAAAGATCCGAATGTTCTGCCTATTTGGCATTAGATCAGAAAAGACTTCTCTACCAATCACTGTTATCAGGACAACCATATCTGCTCAGCAACCACATTTCTTATGGCGTTCCTTGGCATATAAAGTATTTTATAGTCTGTTATTTCTCTGTCAAAGCCGCCGCTAACAGAAACTAACCAGTGTCGGCACATTGCAGATAACTGCTGGGCCAAAACATCGTTGGTTCAATGTAAAATAATCACTTAGATAAAAGCCCTGAAAACTCACTGGTGCTTTCAATGTGTTTGAGCTCTGGGGAAAAGATGCATTATTGTTATTAATGTAGGCGTGAGAGTGAGTGGAGGAGATACTGCAGAGAGGAGATCACGATGCTGGAGGAAGGGAGGCCGGGATATCCCTCCTCCTCCCTGATGAAGGAGGAGGGATGGTTTGGTGCACTCCCTTCCTCCCTTCCTCACCCCCTCCTCCCTTCCTCCCTGCTGGTGCATCACTGCTCCCTCTCTGAGTCGTACTCAGTGTGTCAGCAGCAGACTCAGGACTGATGTCTGACCACTGCTGTGATCATCGTTTGCTTCTCATGTGTCTGGATGTGTGTCTGTTGATGTTACACATGGAGCTGCTGTGATGCACGGAGCATTTCAGACTCTGACCGTTAAAGTATTATCCTATCGTATCGTTAACGATGCTCACTGTTTCAGAACCAGGAAACAACAAGTCGCTGGAATCATTATTAGCCTCTGCCATTTGAGCTGGGCGCTAACGAAGTATATCTCTATGTTCTTGAGCGAAACACCTTGTTATCAATATTACAACAGCAATAGGCTGGAAACCCTTGCCTATTGTGTTCATGTAGTGTACCCTGAGCAAAGGAACATATTAAAGGAAGCATTGAGTCTCCTTTCCTGTCACCCAGACTCTGGAAACGACATAATACCAGCTCCTATTATGGCGTTTCCCTCCGTTAGCAACCTTTTAAAATGTACAATAGGCGCATTCACACCGCAGTACTTTTCCCACAAAGGTTCATGCGAACTTAGTTCATGAGAACTCTTTAGTTCGCATGAACTAAGTACAGATCGCGTTCACACCGGAAAAAGTCCCTGAGGGAGGATTAGGCAAATGAAGCCGCTGACGTCACTTCTTCTTCTTCTTCTGCTTTGGGTTTACTGGCAGGCTACAAACCACTTCACGGCGTATACTGCCCCCCGGAGTCCCCGGCCGGAAGTCCCCGGAGTTGTAAGAGGACTCCAGTAGAAGCTGCTGGGACTCCCAGCAGCTTCTACTGAAGCCTTCCGAGTAAATCGCCAGAACGCCGACACCTCCTCATCTCCACCGCTCCCATGTTTTATTTTGTGTTGTCATAAGTTAGTCTCTCTGCGTTTCTGCGCTGGGCTAATGCTAATGCTAATAATGCTAATGCGAGGATAATAAAATGGCAGCTTCACAAAACTTTTTGGAAGTTTTACGGGGCGTGGTTTGCCATCCGCCCAGCCAATCAGAAATATAGCTCTTTTCTCACAAAAGAGCCGCTCGTAAGTCCCTGCTCTCTAGCAGGGACTTACGAGCGGCTCTTTTGTGAGAAAAGAGCTATATTTAGTACCGGCTCTTTTTGGTGTGAACGCGATAAAAGAGTTCACTGAACTAAGTTCGCATGAACCTTTGTGGGAAAAGTACCGCAGTGTGAATGCGCCTAATGTGACCGCAGCCTCTGTTCCTTTCAGTGCTGAAACTCAAAAGCTGTCCGTGGTGCTGAAAGGACTCAGTGCTGAAACTCAGCAGCTGTCCGTGGTGCTGAAAGGACTCAGCGCTGTTAGTGGATGGAGCTGCTGAAGAGCCAGATAGTTACTCAGATGTTGGTTATAGATCAAAAACAAACCTCCTGTCTGTCTTCTTCTGCTGTTCCCTTTAGTGTTTACTTCCTATCTGTCTTCTTCTGCTGTTCCCTTTAGTGTTTACTTCCTGTCTGTCTTCTTCTGCTGTTCCCTTTAGTGTTTACTTCCTGTCTGTCTTCTTCTGCTGTTCCCTTTAGTGTTTACTTCCTGTCTGTCTTCTTCTGCTGTTCCCTTTAGTGTTTACTTCCTGTCTATCTTCTTCTGCTGTTCCCTTTAGTGTTTACTTCCTGTCTGTCTTCTTCTGCTGTTCCCTTTAGTGTTTACTTCCTGTCTGTCTTCTTCTGTTGTTCCCTTTAGTGTTTACTTCCTGTCTGTCTTCTTCTGCTGTTCCCTTTAGTGTTTACTTCCTATCTGTCTTCTGCTGCTGTTCCCTTTAGTGTTTACTTCCTGTCTGTCTTCTTCTGCTGTTCCCTTTAGTGTTTACTTCCTGTCTGTCTTCTTCTGATGTTCCCTTTAGTGTTTACTTCCTGTCTGTCTTCTTCTGCTGTTCCCTTTAGTGTTTACTTCCTGTCTGTCTTCTTCTGCTGTTCCCTTTAGTGTTTACTTCCTGTCTGTCTTCTTCTGCTGTTCCCTTTAGTGTTTACTTCCTATCTGTCTTCTTCTACTGTTCCCTCTATTGTTTACTTCCTGTCTGTCTTCTTCTACTGTTCCGTTCACTTGTTCTCCTTTTCTTTTCTTTACCAAGGACAGTTTAGCCATCATGAATACAACATTTTGCGGTCTACTTTCCTTAGCAACCTTCCTTGTCGGCCCTCCTTAGTAACGGCCTGTTTTCCTTAGCAACGGTCTGTTAACAAAAAATAACAGACCTCTGGAGTATCCAAATTGACCAATCGGAGTCTAGCATTCAACTAAGCCGTGTCATAATAACATTGGATTTGTTTTTGGGTGGCTTTAAACACGGCTCTAAAGGAACACCTGTGTTTTTCTGTTACTTCTAAGTCTGCTAATATTCAGATGGTTATACATGTCAACTGAAGGTGGTGTTATGTTCACAGTTTGTGTTGAAAAGAAAGATATATTTACTTTAGCTGTATCCATACTTTAGGCTCTTTTCCCGTCACCTCCTGAAGTGCAGTGTGTGATTTTGTAACATTAAACATCACTGATTTCTCCAAGTCCTCCCACACCAAAACCCACCGTATGCATTTGTTTCAGAGAGGTGTTCTTGTTCGCCCTCCGTCAGTTTAATGGCGGTGTTTTGCTCCATGGGACCTGTGGTGCCACGGTCCATTTGCCAGCTGAGAATTAGCATTCGACAGCAGCAGCACAAGATTAATGTTGACATCTGCTGACCAGCAGGTACTCTCTGCGCTCTCTGGAGACACAGCACTCTGCAGTCTGCAGCTCACATCAGGACGCGTGTTCCCGTGCGAGGGTCTTTATTTAACGTTAATGAAGGATTATGTAATTACAGGTTAGACAGAAGCAGAGTCGCATACTGTATACAGGTAAAAGACCATTTAACAAACTGAATAATACAACACAATAAAGATAATTATGTTGATATATATGTTTTATTTCAACTCAACACAATTACAATAACATTTTAATAATAATGATAGTAATACATTAAGCTAATAAAATAGATGGAAACAATCCTCCGTGTTAATTCCAGCACGTAGTCCAGGCTTCTCTCACGGCTCTGTGAACAAGCAGAGAGGCAGCTCTATGAATTATTTGTTATCCTGGATCAACAAGTGTCGCGATGATTAATCCACTCGGACAGAAGCAGTGCGTTTCGCTCCGTGTCACAACGTGAGCAGCAGCACTTTGTTTCCTTCCAGTCACTCCGAACAGTATTGATCATCGATCGAACGGCTTCCGTTGATTCATGACTCCATTGCAGAGCAGAGAAGTAACTAAGGACCTTTATTAGGGACTCTACTTTAAAGAGTCCTCTCCTGCTGATGTTCAGGTGTATATCAGTATGTAGTGTCTCTACTTTAAAGAGTCCTCTCCTGCTGATGTTCAGGTGTATATCAGTATGTAGTGTCTCTACTTTAAGAGTCCTCTCCTGCTGATGTTCAGGTGTATATCAGTATGTAGTGTCTCTACTTTAAAGAGTCCTCTCCTGCTGATGTTCAGGTGTATATCAGTATGTAGTTTCTCTACTTTAAAGAGTCCTCTCCTGCTGATGTTCAGGGTGTATATCATATGTAGTGTCTCTACTTTAAAGAGTCCTTTCCTGCTGATGTGCAGGTGTATATCAGTATGTAGTGTCTCTACTTTAAAGAGTCCTCTCCTGCTGATGTTCAGGTGTATATCAGTATGTAGTGTCTCTACTTTAAAGAGTCCTTTCCTGCTGATGTGCAGGTGTATATCAGTATGTAGTGTCTCTACTTTAAAGAGTCCTCTCCTGCTGATGTTCAGGTGTATATCAGTATGTAGTGTCTCTACTTTAAAGAGTCCTCTCCTGCTGATGTTCAGGTGTATATCAGTATGTAGTGTCCTCTACTTTAAAAGTCCTCTCCTGCTGATGTTCAGGTGTAATTCAGTATGTAGTGTCTCTACTTTAAAGAGTCCTCTCCTGCTGATGTTCAGGTGTATATCAGTATGTAGTGTCTCTACTTTAAAGAGTCCTCTCCTGCTGATGTTCAGGTGTATATCAGTATGTAGTGTCTCTACTTTAAAGAGTCCCTCTCCTGCTGATGTTCAGGTGTATATCAGTATGTAGTGTCTCTACTTTAAAGAGTCCTTTCCTGCTGATGTTCAGGTGTATATCAGTATGTAGTGTCTCTACTTTAAAGAGTCCTCTCCTGCTGATGTTCAGGTGTATATCAGTATGTAGTGTCTCTACTTTAAAGAGTCCTCTCCTGCTGATGTTCAGGTGTATATCAGTGTGTAGTGTCTCTACTTTAAAGAGTCCTCTCCTGCTGATGTTCAGGTGTATATCAGTATGTAGTGTCTCTACTTTAAAGAGTCCTCTCCTGCTGATGTTCAGGTGTATATCAGTATGTAGTGTCTCTACTTTAAAGAGTCCTCTCCTGCTGATGTTCAGGTGTATATCAGTATGTAGTGTCTCTACTTTAAAGAGTCCTCTCCTGCTGATGTTCAGGTGTATATCAGTATGTAGTGTCTCTACTTTAAAGAGTCCTCTCCTGCTGATGTTCAGGTGTATATCAGTATGTAGTGTCTCTACTTTAAAGAGTCCTCTCCTGCTGATGTTCAGGTGTATATCAGTATGTAGTGTCTCTACTTTAAAGAGTCCTCTCCTGCTGATGTTCAGGTGTATATCAGTATGTAGTGTCTCTACTTTAAAGAGTCCTCTCCTGCTGATGTTCAGGTGTATATCAGTATGTAGTGTCTCTACTTTAAAGAGTCCTCTCCTGCTGATGTTCAGGTGTATATCAGTATGTAGTGTCTCTACTTTAAAGAGTCCTCTCCTGATGTTCAGGTGTATATCAGTATGTAGTGTCTCTACTTTAAAGAGTCCTCTCCTGCTGATGTTCAGGTGTATATCAGTATGTAGTGTCTCTACTTTAAAGAGTCCTCTCCTGCTGATGTTCAGGTGTATATCAGTATGTAGTGTCTCTACTTTAAAGAGTCCTCTCCTGCTGATGTTCAGGTGTATATCAGTATGTAGTGTCTCTACTTTAAAGAGTCCTCTCCTGCTGATGTTCAGGTGTATATCAGTATGTAGTGTCTCTACTTTAAAGAGTCCTCTCCTGCTGATGTTCAGGTGTATATCAGTATGTAGTGTCTCTACTTTAAAGAGTCCTCTCCTGCTGATGTTCAGGTGTATATCAGTATGTAGTGTCTCTACTTTAAAGAGTCCTCTCCTGCTGATGTTCAGGTGTATATCAGTATGTAGTGTCTCTACTTTAAAGAGTCCTCTCCTGCTGATGTTCAGGTGTATATCAGTATGTAGTGTCTCTACTTTAAAGAGTCCTCTCCTGCTGATGTTCAGGTGTATATCAGTATGTAGTGTCTCTACTTTAAAGAGTCCTCTCCTGCTGATGTTCAGGTGTATATCAGTATGTAGTGTCTCTACTTTAAAGAGTCCTCTCCTGCTGATGTTCAGGTGTATATCAGTATGTAGTGTCTCTACTTTAAAGAGTCCTCTCCTGCTGATGTTCAGGTGTATATCAGTATGTAGTGTCTCTACTTTAAAGAGTCCTCTCCTGCTGATGTTCAGGTGTATATCAGTATGTAGTGTCTCTACTTTAAAGAGTCCTTTCCTGCTGATGTGCAGGTGTATATCAGTATGTAGTGTCTCTACTTTAAAGAGTCCTCTCCTGCTGATGTTCAGGTGTATATCAGTATGTAGTGTCTCTACTTTAAAGAGTCCTCTCCTGCTGATGTTCAGGTGTATATCAGTATGTAGTGTCTCTACTTTAAAGAGTCCTCTCCTGCTGATGTTCAGGTGTATATCAGTATGTAGTGTCTCTACTTTAAAGAGTCCTCTCCTGCTGATGTTCAGGTGTATATCAGTATGTAGTGTCTCTACTTTAAAGAGTCCTCTCCTGCTGATGTTCAGGTGTATATCAGTATGTAGTGTCTCTACTTTAAAGAGTCCTCTCCTGCTGATGTTCAGGTGTATATCAGTATGTAGTGTCTCTACTTTAAAGAGTCCTCTCCTGCTGATGTTCAGGTGTATATCAGTATGTAGTGTCTCTACTTTAAAGAGTCCTCTCCTGCTGATGTTCAGGTGTATATCAGTATGTAGTGTCTCTACTTTAAAGAGTCCTCTCCTGCTGATGTTCAGGTGTATATCAGTATGTAGTGTCTCTACTTTAAAGAGTCCTCTCCTGCTGATGTTCAGGTGTATATCAGTATTGTAGTGTCTCTACTTTAAAGAGTCCTCTCCTGCTGATGTTCAGGTGTATATCAGTATGTAGTGTCTCTACTTTAAAGAGTCCTCTCCTGCTGATGTTCAGGTGTATATCAGTATGTAGTGTCTCTACTTTAAAGAGTCCTCTCCTGCTGATGTTCAGGTGTATATCAGTATGTAGTGTCTCTACTTTAAAGAGTCCTCTCCTGCTGATGTTCAGGTGTATATCAGTATGTAGTGTCTCTACTTTAAAGAGTCCTCTCCTGCTGATGTTCAGGTGTATATCAGTATGTAGTGTCTCTACTTTAAAGAGTCCTCTCCTGCTGATGTTCAGGTGTATATCAGTATGTAGTGTCTCTACTTTAAAGAGTCCTCTCCTGCTGATGTTCAGGTGTATATCAGTATGTAGTGTCTCTACTTTAAAGAGTCCTCTCCTGCTGATGTTCAGGTGTATATCAGTATGTAGTGTCTCTACTTTAAAGAGTCCTCTCCTGCTGATGTTCAGGTGTATATCAGTATGTAGTGTCTCTACTTTAAAGAGTCCTCTCCTGCTGATGTTCAGGTGTATATCAGTATGTAGTGTCTCTACTTTAAAGAGTCCTCTCCTGCTGATGTTCAGGTGTATATCAGTATGTAGTGTCTCTACTTTAAAGAGTCCTCTCCTGCTGATGTTCAGGTGTATATCAGTATGTAGTGTCTCTACTTTAAAGAGTCCTCTCCTGCTGATGTTCAGGTGTATATCAGTATGTAGTGTCTCTACTTTAAAGAGTCCTCTCCTGCTGATGTTCAGGTGTATATCAGTATGTAGTGTCTCTACTTTAAAGAGTCCTCTCCTGCTGATGTTCAGGTGTATATCAGTATGTAGTGTCTCTACTTTAAAGAGTCCTCTCCTGCTGATGTTCAGGTGTATATCAGTATGTAGTGTCTCTACTTTAAAGAGTCCTCTCCTGCTGATGTTCAGGTGTATATCAGTATGTAGTGTCTCTACTTTAAAGAGTCCTCTCCTGCTGATGTTCAGGTGTATATCAGTATGTAGTGTCTCTACTTTAAAGAGTCCTCTCCTGCTGATGTTCAGGTGTATATCAGTATGTAGTGTCTCTACTTTAAAGAGTCCTCTCCTGCTGATGTTCAGGTGTATATCAGTATGTAGTGTCTCTACTTTAAAGAGTCCTCTCCTGCTGATGTTCAGGTGTATATCAGTATGTAGTGTCTCTACTTTAAAGAGTCCTCTCCTGCTGATGTTCAGGTGTATATCAGTATGTAGTGTCTCTACTTTAAAGAGTCCTCTCCTGCTGATGTTCAGGTGTATATCAGTATGTAGTGTCTCTACTTTAAAGAGTCCTCTCCTGCTGATGTTCAGGTGTATATCAGTATGTAGTGTCTCTACTTTAAAGAGTCCTCTCCTGCTGATGTTCAGGTGTATATCAGTATGTAGTGTCTCTACTTTAAAGAGTCCTCTCCTGCTGATGTTCAGGTGTATATCAGTATGTAGTGTCTCTACTTTAAAGAGTCCTCTCCTGCTGATGTTCAGGTGTATATCAGTATGTAGTGTCTCTACTTTAAAGAGTCCTCTCCTGCTGATGTTCAGGTGTATATCAGTATGTAGTGTCTCTACTTTAAAGAGTCCTCTCCTGCTGATGTTCAGGTGTATATCAGTATGTAGTGTCTCTACTTTAAAGAGTCCTCTCCTGCTGATGTTCAGGTGTATATCAGTATGTAGTGTCTCTACTTTAAAGAGTCCTCTCCTGCTGATGTTCAGGTGTATATCAGTATGTAGTGTCTCTACTTTAAAGAGTCCTCTCCTGCTGATGTTCAGGTGTATATCAGTATGTAGTGTCTCTACTTTAAAGAGTCCTCTCCTGCTGATGTTCAGGTGTATATCAGTATGTAGTGTCTCTACTTTAAAGAGTCCTCTCCTGCTGATGTTCAGGTGTATATCAGTATGTAGTGTCTCTACTTTAAAGAGTCCTCTCCTGCTGATGTTCAGGTGTATATCAGTATGTAGTGTCTCTACTTTAAAGAGTCCTCTCCTGCTGATGTTCAGGTGTATATCAGTATGTAGTGTCTCTACTTTAAAGAGTCCTCTCCTGCTGATGTTCAGGTGTATATCAGTATGTAGTGTCTCTACTTTAAAGAGTCCTCTCCTGCTGATGTTCAGGTGTATATCAGTATGTAGTGTCTCTACTTTAAAGAGTCCTCTCCTGCTGATGTTCAGGTGTATATCAGTATGTAGTGTCTCTACTTTAAAGAGTCCTCTCCTGCTGATGTTCAGGTGTATATCAGTATGTAGTGTCTCTACTTTAAAGAGTCCTCTCCTGCTGATGTTCAGGTGTATATCAGTATGTAGTGTCTCTACTTTAAAGAGTCCTCTCCTGCTGATGTTCAGGTGTATATCAGTATGTAGTGTCTCTACTTTAAAGAGTCCTCTCCTGCTGATGTTCAGGTGTATATCAGTATGTAGTGTCTCTACTTTAAAGAGTCCTCTCCTGCTGATGTTCAGGTGTATATCAGTATGTAGTGTCTCTACTTTAAAGAGTCCTCTCCTGCTGATGTTCAGGTGTATATCAGTATGTAGTGTCTCTACTTTAAAGAGTCCTCTCCTGCTGATGTTCAGGTGTATATCAGTATGTAGTGTCTCTACTTTAAAGAGTCCTCTCCTGCTGATGTTCAGGTGTATATCAGTATGTAGTGTCTCTACTTTAAAGAGTCCTCTCCTGCTGATGTTCAGGTGTATATCAGTATGTAGTGTCTCTACTTTAAAGAGTCCTCTCCTGCTGATGTTCAGGTGTATATCAGTATGTAGTGTCTCTACTTTAAAGAGTCCTCTCCTGCTGATGTTCAGGTGTATATCAGTATGTAGTGTCTCTACTTTAAAGAGTCCTCTCCTGCTGATGTTCAGGTGTATATCAGTATGTAGTGTCTCTACTTTAAAGAGTCCTCTCCTGCTGATGTTCAGGTGTATATCAGTATGTAGTGTCTCTACTTTAAAGAGTCCTCTCCTGCTGATGTTCAGGTGTATATCAGTATGTAGTGTCTCTACTTTAAAGAGTCCTCTCCTGCTGATGTTCAGGTGTATATCAGTATGTAGTGTCTCTACTTTAAAGAGTCCTCTCCTGCTGATGTTCAGGTGTATATCAGTATGTAGTGTCTCTACTTTAAAGAGTCCTCTCCTGCTGATGTTCAGGTGTATATCAGTATGTAGTGTCTCTACTTTAAAGAGTCCTCTCCTGCTGATGTTCAGGTGTATATCAGTATGTAGTGTCTCTACTTTAAAGAGTCCTCTCCTGCTGATGTTCAGGTGTATATCAGTATGTAGTGTCTCTACTTTAAAGAGTCCTCTCCTGCTGATGTCAGGTGTATATCAGTATGTAGTGTCTCTACTTTAAAGAGTCCTCTCCTGCTGATGTTCAGGTGTATATCAGTATGTAGTGTCTCTACTTTAAAGAGTCCTCTCCTGCTGATGTTCAGGTGTATATCAGTATGTAGTGTCTCTACTTTAAAGAGTCCTCTCCTGCTGATGTTCAGGTGTATATCAGTATGTAGTGTCTCTACTTTAAAGAGTCCTCTCCTGCTGATGTTCAGGTGTATATCAGTATGTAGTGTCTCTACTTTAAAGAGTTCTCTCCTGCTGATGTTCAGGTGTATATCAGTATGTAGTGTCTCTACTTTAAAGAGTTCTCTCCTGCTGATCTACAGTAGATTTTGCTGAAAATTCTTATGTACTTTTACTAAAGTGAGATAATAAATGTAGGACTTTTACTTTGTATTTTGATATTAATATAATGTTACACTAAAGTTAAGGATCCGAGTAGTTCTTCCATCTCTACCAATAGTTTCGGGGAGTTGTCCTCCTTGTTTTTTGGTCATATTTGAGCATGTTTCTAAATTCAGGCTTCATTTAGTTTCACCTTCCTCAAACACAACCTGCCAGGAACAGTTGTGATGTGTAATTAAATACCCGTCATTAAAGTGCTGCTGCCACTTGTTTACTTACATTTGTTGATCAAATAACTCTGCGAGATGAATGATGGGAACATCCACACTTCTCCAGCCGTCTTGTCTACGTCTTTATTGCCCATTATTCTCGGAAATGTCGTAAACAAACGAGCCACTTGTATCCACTTTATGACCATTAGATTCCTCCCAGTCTCCTGTGGTTTCTGCAGTCACATTGTTCTAGTGGTTCGGACACTTTTTAATGTATTTTCACTGGAGATGCATCGATCGATCGGCAGATTCCTATCAGTCTCAGACAAAGCAGATTCCCATCGTTGAAACACAAGACAGCCAACCACACACACTGTGTAATTCATTTATTTGTAATTCATTCCCATGCATGATGCTCAGAGTAATCAAGGACACACACCTGTTACATTTTGTCAGTTAAGTGGCGCAGTTATGATGTACTTTTGAA
>CADEHL010000918.1:0-7500 GCA_902827135.1 Harpagifer antarcticus
TCTCTGTGTTCCACCCTCTGCAGCTTGTGCACTTTGGAGCGATGACAATAGTTCCTCTTTAGCATGAAATAAATCCATTCATCGCCGGCAGCCGAGCAGCATCTGCACGCAGCCGACTGGAAGTCATGTACACGTTAGCCTGCATCTTTTATTACTCTCATCTGATTTCACTCGCTAATTACAGCCTGCATCGCCGTGTCCTCGCAGAAAAGAAAGTGCCTCTGGTGGCTCCACGAGGCTCCACGAGGCTCCACGAGGCTCAGAAGAGAGCTCTCAGATCTCAGAGTAACGAGTTGATGACATGTCACTTGTTAGTGGGCAAGTGTCTGTCTCAGGGACACAACGACATGCTGACTGCAGTGGGGTTTGAACCTGTGACCATCTGACCCCAACACCAACGCACTAGGCTACTGCGCCACACGTCTCACACAATATCTCTAATTAATTAGTATGTCAGAATAATGACTTAGTATCTCAAAATTAGTATCTCAAAATAACGACTTAGTATCACAAAATAACGACTTAGTATCTCAAAATTATTATCTTAAAATAACGACTTAGTATCTCAAAATAATGACTTAGTATCTCAAAATTAGTATCTCAAAATAATGACTTAGTATCTCAGAATAACGACATTTATCTCGTAATAATGATTTAGTATCTCAGAATAATGACGTAAAAATCCAAATAAATCGTTAGTACCTAAAGATAATGACTTAGTATCTCAAATAACGACTTAGTATCTCAAAATAACGACTTAGTATCTCAAAATAACGACTTAGTATCTCAAAATAATTACTTAGTATCTGAAAATAACGACTTAGTATCTCAAAATAATTACTTAGTATCTCAAAATAACGACTTGAGATAACGACTTAGTATCTCAAAATAATGACTTAGTATCTCAAAATAACGACTTAGTATCTCAAAATAACGACTTAGTATCTCAAAATAATTACTTAGTATCTCAAAATAACGACTTAGTATCTCAGAATAACGACTTAGTATCTCAAAATAATGACTTAGTATCTCAAAATAACGACTTAGTATCTCAAAAATACGACTTAGTATCTCAAAATAATGACTTAGTATCTCAAAATAACGACTTAGTATCTCAAAATAACGACTTAGTATCTCAAAATAACGACATTTATCTCGTAATAATGACTTAGTATCTCAAAATAACGACTTAGTATCTCAAAATAATGACTTACTATCTCAAAATAACGACTTAGTATCTCAAATAACGACTTAGTATCTCAGAATAACGACTTAGTATCTCAAAATAACGACTTAGTAGCTCAAAAATAACGATTTAGTATCTCAAAATAATGACTTAGTATCTCAAAATAACGACTTAGTATCTGAGAATAATGACTTAGTATCTCAAAATAACGACTTAGTATCTCAGAATAATGACTTAGTATCTCAAAATAATGACTTAGTATCTCAAAATAACGACTTAGTATCTCAAAATAATTACTTAGTATCTCAAAATAATTACTTAGTATCTCAAAATAATGACTTATTATCTCAAAATAACGACTTAGTATCTCAAAAATACGACTTAGTATCTCAAAATAATGACTTAGTATCTCAAAATAATTACTTAGTATCTCAAAATAACGACTTAGTATCTCAAAATAATGACTTAGTATCTCAAAATAACGACTTAGTATCTCAAAAATACGACTTAGTATCTCAAAATAATGACTTAGTATCTCAAAATAATGACTTAGTATCTCAAAATAACGACTTAGTATCTCAAAATAACGACTTAGTATCTCAAAATAATTACTTAGTATCTCAAAATAACGACTTAGTATCTCAAAAATACGACTTAGTATCTCAAAATAATGACTTAGTATCTCAAAATAACGACTTAGTATCTCAAAATAACGACTTAGTATCTCAAAATAACGACTTAGTATCTCAAAATAATTACTTAGTATCTCAAAATAACGACTTAGTATCTCAAAATACGACTTAGTATCTCAAAATAATGACTTAGTATCTCAAAATAACGACTTAGTATCTCAAAATAACGACTTAGTATCTCAAAATAACGACATTTATCTCGTAATAATGACTTAGTATCTCAAAATAACGACTTAGTATCTCAAAATAATTACTTAGTATCTCAGAATAATGACTTAGTATCTCAAAATAATGACTTAGTATCTCAAAATAATGACTTACTATCTCAAAATAACGACTTAGTATCTCAAAATAACGACTTAGTATCTCAAAATAATTACTTAGTATCTCAAAATAATTACTTAGTATCTCAAAATAATGACTTAGTATCTCAAAAATACGACTTAGTATCTCAAAAATACGATTTAGTATCTCAAAATAATGACTTAGTATCTCAAAATAATTACTTAGTATCTCAAAATAACGACTTAGTATCTCAAAAATACGATTTAGTATCTCAAAATAATGACTTAGTATCTCAAAATAATTACTTAGTATCTCAAAATAACGACTTAGTATCTCAAAATAATGACTTAGTATCTCAAAATAACGACTTAGTATCTCAAAAATACGACTTAGTATCTCAAAATAATGACTTAGTATCTCAAAATAATGACTTAGTATCTCAAAATAACGACTTAGTATCTCAAAATAATGACTTAGTATCTCAGAATAACGACTTAGTATCTCAAAATAATGACTTAATATCTCAGAATAATGACTAAGTATCTTAAATAATGACTTAGTATCTCAAAGGAGGTTTTATCTGCAAACATCAGTAGAATATGATCTAATGTACACTTTCTTTTTCCATTCTTGTGTTAATTCCTACAACATCTAAAAGGTATGGAAAATAGAGACATCATAGTGACAAGCTTTCTCAAAATAACATCGCAATATCTCTCAAAAACACTTCATAACTATGAGTCATTATTTGGAGGTGGTAATGAATTGTTGTCTGATATTATGACATGATCTACAACTAGGGAACTTTATACGTGTGTTTCATCATGAGGGCGTATATTAAATAGATGAGAAAGTGTTAATATTGGCTGAAGGCTGTTTATAATTACATCCCACATATAATGGAGATGTGTGAAATGGAGGAAGGCTTTCGTGTATCGGGGACTATATTAACTACACGTTTAATAATGTTACGGACTTATTACATCACATGTTACTTGCTTTTATCCAAAGAGACTCACAGACTGTCCCCACAGGAGCACTTTGGGGTCTCAGGGACACAACGACATGCTAAATGCAGCGGGGTTTGAACCTGTGCTCCCCTGACCCGAACACCACCGCACAACCCACTGCGCCACACGCCTCCATTACTGGCACGTGTTTATAAAGAAGTCATTGTCAGACGTGGCTTTAGGAAGACTTCTCAGCTCTCTCTACGTGCCGCCACAGAACAAAGTATTGGCTCATTGAAGTCATGTTGGCTGCTTTAACAAACATCCAAACACTTTTAAATTCAACTGCACGATTTAATACACAAACAGGGCATTCAAGTATTAACAATATAACTTATTTTTACCTGATTATTTACCTTTGTTTTAAAACCATTTTTTAACCACACTTTGACAGGTTTTTATTGTTTCATTTCAACCTGATTTCTACCATAATTTTTCTATTTTTAACTGATATTTTTCTTTTAAATTTAGATTTAATTTTAGATTTCCTTGATTTCCTCTGATGTTGAGCTTTGAACCTCTTTTTGTACTTGTTCTTATCTTGTGTTAATTCCTGGTCTTTGCCCTTGAACGCAGTGAAGCCATATCCTTACTCTAAGAACTAACACCTATAGCGCTATAACCCCCCCACCTCTGCCCTGCTGTTTGTAATCAGCCGACTAAACTGCTGGTTATCTGTTTGAAGCATCAATTAGCCGGATATATGGAGAATATCCCGGCTCCGGGACGCCGTCCAACACGATAAATACATTCTGGCAGCGCGGTGTAATCTGCAGATCTGGCGTCCGCTGCAGACCCTGATTAGGGGAATCCGTCTGCTCGATGTCCGCCAGAAAACAACGAGAAATCTGATGTCACTCAGATTCTCTCACTCATCGAGAGGCTGTAACTCAACCCAGAGCCGACCTGCCGTTCACCAACACATCCTTAGCTCAAGTAGAAGTACAGATACTCGTGTTTAAAAGTACTCTGGTAGAAGTAGAAGTACTGACTAAACTTCTTTGCTCAAGTCAAAGTAAAGAGGCTTTGAAATGTACTTCAGTAAAAAGTACCCATAGCTAGCAGCTGTTTTAAAGAGTACCTGACCTCCCTTTATATCAATAGAACAATAATGTCATTGTTAGCTAATGAATGTTTCCATGCTGAACAACGGCAACATGACAACGTTTCCATTGGTCCCTCTTCTTTAGAGAAGACCAGGAAGTGATGGATACACGGATCGTGTTCAAATCAATAGGCACGCAATGACTCTAAAGAATAATGATCACGCATCAAACACACATTCAGACTAAAGGAACCAGCTGTTTGGGAAATGAGAGAAGAAGAAAGTACAGGTATTTGGGTTCAACATGTAAGAAGTAGAAAGTACAGGTATTTGGGTTCAACATGTAAGAAGTAGAAAGTACAGGTATTTGAGTTCAACATGTAAGAAGTAGAAAGTACAGGTATTTGGGTTCAACATGTAAGAAGTAGAAAGTACAGGTATTTGAGTTCAACATGTAAGAAGTAGAAAGTACAGGTATTTGGGTTCAACATGTAAGAAGTAGAAAGTACAGGTATTTGAGTTCAACATGTAAGAAGTAGAAAGTACAGGTATTTGAGTTCAACATGTAAGAAGTAGAAAGTACAGGTATTTGAGTTCAACATGTAAGAAGTAGAAAGTACAGGTATTTGGGTTCAACATGTAAGAAGTAGAAAGTACAGGTATTTGAGTTCAACATGTGAGAAGTAGAAAGTACAGGTATTTGGGTTCAACATGTAAGAAGTAGAAAGTACAGGTATTTGAGTTCAACATGTGAGAAGTAGAAAGTACAGGTATTTGAGTTCAACATGTAAGAAGTAGAAAGTACAGGTATTTGAGTTCAACATGTAAGAAGTAGAAAGTAAAGGTATTTGAGTTCAACATGTAAGAAGTAGAAAGTACAGGTATTTGGGTTCAACATGTAAGAAGTAGAAAGTACAGGTATTTGAGTTCAACATGTGAGAAGTAGAAAGTACAGGTATTTGAGTTCAACATGTAAGAAGTAGAAAGTACAGGTATTTGAGTTCAACATGTAAGAAGTAGAAAGTAAAGGTATTTGAGTTCAACATGTAAGAAGTAGAAAGTACAGGTATTTGAGTTCAACATGTAAGAAGTAGAAAGTACAGGTATTTGGGTTCAACATGTAAGAAGTAGAAAGTACAGGTATTTGGGTTCAACATGTAAGAAGTAGAAAGTACAGGTATTTGAGTTCAACATGTAAGAAGTAGAAAGTACAGGTATTGGGTTCAACATGTAAGAAGTAGAAAGTACAGGTATTTGTGTTCAACATGTAAGAAGTAGAAAGTTCAGGTATTTGAGTTCAACATGTAAGAAGTAGAAAGTACAGGCATTTGGGTTCAACATGTAAGAAGTAGAAAGTTCAGGTATTTGTGTTCAACATGTAAGAAGTAGAAAGTTCAGGTATTTGAGTTCAACATGTAAGAAGTAGAAAGTACAGGTATTTTGGTTCAACATGTAAGAAGTAGAAAGTACAGGTATTTGGGTTCAAAATGTAAGAAGTATAAAGTACAGGTATTTGGGTTCAACATGTAAGAAGTAGAAAGTACAGATATTTGGGTTCAACATGTAAGAAGTAGAAAGTACAGGTATTTGGGTTCAACATGTAAGAAGTAGAAAGTACAGGTATTTGGGTTTAACATGTAAGAAGTAGAAAGTACAGGTATTTGAGTTCAACATGTAAGAAGTAGAAAGTACAGGTATTTGGGTTCAACATGTAAGAAGTAGAAAGTACAGGTATTTGAGTTCAACATGTAAGAAGTAGAAAGTACAGGTATTTGGGTTCAACATGTAAGAAGTAGAAAGTACAGGTATTTGGGTTCAACATGTAAGAAGTAGAAAGTACAGGTATTTGAGTTCAACATGTAAGAAGTAGAAAGTACAGGTATTTGGGTTCAACATGTGAGAAGTAGAAAGTACAGGTATTTGAGTTCAACATGTAAGAAGTAGAAAGTACAGGTATTTGAGTTCAACATGTAAGAAGTAGAAAGTACAGGTATTTGAGTTCAACATGTAAGAAGTAGAAAGTACAGGTATTTGAGTTCAACATGTAAGAAGTAGAAAGTACAGGTATTTGGGTTCAACATGTAAGAAGTAGAAAGTACAGGTATTTGGGTTCAACATGTAAGAAGTAGGAAGTACAGGTATTTGAGTTCAACATGTAAGAAGTAGGAAGTACAGGTATTTGTGTTCAACATGTAAGAAGTAGAAAGTACAGGTATTTGGGTTCAACATGTAAGAAGTAGAAAGTACAGGTATTTGAGTTCAACATGTAACAAGTAGAAAGTACAGGTATTTGGGTTCAACATGTGAGAAGTAGAAAGTACAGGTATTTGTGTTCAACATGTGAGAAGTAGAAAGTACCGGTATTTGTGTTCAACATGTAACAAGTAGAAAGTACAGGTATTTGAGTTCAACATGTAAGAAGTAGAAAGTACAGGTATTTGGGTTCAACATGTAACACGTAGAAAGTACAGGTATTTGGGTTCAACATGTAAGAAGTAGAAAGTACAGGTATTTGGGTTCAACATGTGAGAAGTAGAAAGTACAGGTATTTGGGTTCAACATGTAAGAAGTAGGAAGTACAGGTATTTGGGTTCAACATGTAAGAAGTAGGAAGTACAGGTATTTGTGTTCAACATGTAACACGTAGAAAGTACAGGTATTTGGGTTCAACATGTAAGAAGTAGAAAGTACAGGTATTTGGGTTCAACATGTGAGAAGTAGAAAGTACAGGTATTTGGGTTCAACATGTAAGAAGTAGGAAGTACAGGTATTTGGGTTCAACATGTAAGAAGTAGGAAGTACAGGTATTTGTGTTCAACATGTAAGAAGTAGAAAGTACAGGTATTTGGGTTCAACATGTAAGAAGTAGAAAGTACAGGTATTTGAGTTCAACATGTAACAAGTAGAAAGTACAGGTATTTGGGTTCAACATGTGAGAAGTAGAAAGTACAGGTATTTGTGTTCAACATGTGAGAAGTAGAAAGTACAGGTATTTGTGTTCAACATGTAACAAGTAGAAAGTACAGGTATTTGAGTTCAACATGTAAGAAGTAGAAAGTACAGGTATTTGGGTTCAACATGTAACACGTAGAAAGTACAGGTATTTGTGTTCAACATGTAAGAAGTAGAAAGTACAGGTATTTGGGTTCAACATGTGAGAAGTAGAAAGTACAGGTATTTATATTCAACATGTAAGAAGTCAAAGTAAAAAGTGGTCATAAAAATAAGTAGTGGAGTAAAGTACTAATACCAGATGTACTTGTACGTGATTCGTATCCACTC
>CADEHL010000918.1:12500-20145 GCA_902827135.1 Harpagifer antarcticus
GAGCGCTATGATAGGCTTGTGAGAATAGAGCGAAGTGATTGGTTAAGCTGGGGAGTGACGCCCCCGACCCCTTGTTGAGAGGAGAGAGAGTAGTAACATGGGAATAGTGAATGAGTAAAGACGGTCTTCCTGGTCGAACTTGCGCTGAGTTTCATTTAGCTAAGTTTGGTCAACATGTTTTAGTCCATACAAAAGCATAACTTAATAACCATAGTAATACATTTCTGTACAAAGATCCATTCTGCAAGACAAGGACGTTTACTTCTGATACTTGAAGGAGATTTATCTGATAACATTTCTGTACTTTAAATGATTCTGAAATAAGCCATTGTGCAGAATCAGTACTTTTAGTTTTTGGTCTTTACTTTAATGCTAATGCTCAGGACTTCTTCCAACCCTTGAATTGACCTTTAGATCTGCAGTACGTTCATCTCAGCAACGTTTGTCACCACTTTCACATTAAGACGATGTCTGAAATTCATCATCTGCAAAGCTTTGATTGGTTTTCTCTCAGCTCCAGCGAGGGGGTGATGTCTTGTGATGTCAGGCAGGATTACGGGAAGAAAGACGGGTCTGCAGTTTGGTATCAAAGGTCCAGGTAAAATGCTGTTCATTTTCGAGCTGATCCAAATCCCCGACACAGACACGGCCCCTCTAGTTTACCAACATGTCAGCACGTCACAGACTTGCCTTTCAGATGATGGATTTACTTTCCAAAAGTATATGTTCCCATCATGTGTTGTCCGTCCTGATCCGGAGGACGGGTTTGAGCCTGAACTTTGAGTCCTCAGAAACTTGGAGAAAGATTAAAAAACGTTGCCTGGTGAGAAACATCCCGTCACGGCTGTCAGAGTGATCGACATCTCATTTCCCAGAGAGGAGGAGAACGTCTCCGCGACTAATCCGGAGCGCTCGCTAAACTCGATGTGGTCGTATAAATAAACACTCACTTTGAGAGTTCAGTATTTACATGTGATGCATTATCATGCTTCTATTTATACCGCATTAATGCATTTAATCCGGGGGCGTCTAATGCCTAGCGTGACACACGAGAAGTACGGAGGAGAAGTTGCTGTAGCACGACTAATCACACATTACACACACACACACACACACACACACACACACACACACACACACACACACACACACACACACACACACACACACACACACACACACACACACACACACACACACACACACACACACACACACACACACACACACACACACGCCTAACCCTAACCAAGTCTTCACCCTCAAATGAATGACTCCCTTATGGGGACCTCCAATTTGTCCCCATAAGGGAGGCGAGTCCCCACACGTGACTGTGAAAACAGATTTAGGTCCCCACAAGTATAGTAATGCTAGGCCACACACACACACACACACACACACACACACACACACACACACACACACACACACACACACACACACACACACACACACACACACACACACACACACACACACACACACACACACACCACACCCACAACACACACACACTCACACACCACACACACACACACACCACAGTGATTAGGGATATTAAAAAACGTTAAATATTATTTGGTGCTTCAGCTGGAGACAGATATCTGAGGCTTTAATACCGGTGGTGGAACTCGAAGGCTGTCGAGCGTTTTCTGAGACTTCTGAGGGCGAGGTGATTAGCGTGAGCTTCTCTCTGACTGCTAACCCTCGCTCGGCTGGGAACACGCTGGGAGCAGGAGAGACAATGCAAAGAGGAAGTTACATAACACACACACACACACACACACACACACACACACACACACACACACACACACACACACACACACAAACCACACACACACACACAACACACACACACACACACACACACAAAAACACACACACACACACACACACACACACACACACACACACCACACACACACACACACACACACACACACACCACACACACACACACACACACACACACACACACACCACACACACACACACACGGTCCTCAGCTGCAGAGAAGAGGCTGCTGCGCTCGTCCTGGATTCTTCTTTCCAGGACATTTTTCACAACATCTCAATAAGAGAAGACAAGATAGACTTTATTGATCCCGAATCGTCCCATCAGGAAGTTCAACAGAGCACATGAAAATAAAACGATATACATGTTGACAGTGACAGATAGCAATCTGTCACATAAACACTATGGAGGTTGAGGCTTTTGGAAAGACCTGATACACGTTGTAAATGTGGACATCATGGCGTTAGAACCAGGGTTTCTGAAGGCTTTAATGGTTCTAATGGTTTGACGGGTTGAAGGCACCAGCGTTGATCTTCTGGCCGGCTGGCAGGATGTTTTAAAGCTTGAAATGTTTCCGAACATTGGCTTCCAAAGTCACCCATTAGAGCTTCCTCTTGTGAGAGGCCCGTAGGACACAGCAGAGGAATTAGGGTTATGTTCACACTGCAGGCACTTGAAGTGTTATTTACAGAGTTATCAGATTGGATTTGAGTCCAGACCAACTTAATCGAATCAAAATCACTGATCAGAGTTCAGGGTGCTCTCAGACCAGAAAAGACAATTGTGTCTTTCTGATGCTAACCCTCAGCTGGAGTCTTTGTCGTGTTCATCGTTTTAAAGAACACACAGTTGTATTATATGTTAGTCTGGTATTACTCCACGGTCTCCAATCAGCACAGTTTGACTACTTTTCTTTTTCAGTTGTCTTTTCACGACATTTTAGTAATACGTGTTTAGAGCAAGTTTGACCTTGTATAAAAAGTGATCAAAGACGCACTGTCGGTGTCCCGTGTGAGGACATATATTAACCGTTGACTTATTTCAGCTTCCTACTTGCATGCGTAAGGTTATTGACGAGCAAACAAACTTATTTATTTCAAACCGTGTGTTTTTGTCAGCAGTATTGTCCTGATTCAAAACAGGCTTTGAGTCTTAATGCTAATCCCCGGCGTGTGGGGATTTAGACTTTAGACCACTTTTGCGTCCATGCCTCCGCCTGTGAAGGGTTTGGAAATGTAGGATCACTTGAGACTTCTGTTCTGAATGTTCCACAGCATCAGTCTAGATCAGTGTTTCTCAAACCTTTTCATACCAAGGACACTTAACCAATAAAGAAACACTCGCGGACCACGTAACTTCACAAATATCCAAAATCACATCGTTTTTCTAGAACACATTACAAATCGACTGAATATGGTACAAACAAGTGGCAACATGTGTGACGAAGGTGTTGCGCGGGGCTATATCATGCCATTGAAAGTGAAACTTAAACTCGCTCCATTGCGGAGATATTCCCGCGAGAGTGCGGAAAACTTTAATTCATTATTTAATTTCAAATGTTACCAATATACTCACACTTTGAGAAGCACTGGTCTAGAATAAGGCTTGATTCATGCTGTTTTTCAGGACCTGTCCTGCACGCATCTACATGTTGTCATATTCAGAGTACTGGTTGAATGTTAGTTTGCATGTATTGCACTTTAACTATATATGTATTTGTTGTTCTTTTCTCTATATCTGTAAAGCTTCTTTGAGCACCTGTAAAAGCGCTAACAAAATAAACCTATTATTATTATTATTATTATTATTATTATTATTATGTAGTTCTGTTGTATTTAGCTGCTGGGAAATGTAGTCCTATTACTGACGGCTCGTTATTTAAGCCGGATGCATCAAACTTGCAGCATTTCCAAAAGCGCGCTGTATGTGAGCAGGAAATAATAAACTATACCTCCGAACCTGTGAGAAGTAATGATAACATACTTCTAAAATGCGTCTTTCTCTAACTATAAATCTGAGTTATTATATTCAAGATACTCATGTGTGGTGTAATTAGTGTATTATACTAATTTCTCTTTCCTCATGTGAGGCCCAGCAGGTAACATGAGCTTGCTGTTCAATGGAGACACGGGTGTTTTAAGCTCAGCTCAGTCCCTCTGATGACCAGCAGCTGAACCAGCAGAGATGTGTTCAGGTTTACTGGGAAGGAGCTGTGGTCTGCAGATCAAATATGAAATGGATGTTCAGCGCTCACAGATCCTCCTCCTCTCAGATTCTGCACAGTATCTCAGGGAGTAAGCCTCCAGCTGCAACACAATCATCTGTGGAGCAGGTACCAACCAGCTCAGGACTCAAGCTACTTTACCTGAGACGACCGCAAGTCACATGACCTGCGAATATTCAGAGTGTTGAACGTTCCAAACACACTCAGGGTCCAAGAAGAGGGACAATGGTGTTCAGAACACACTGTGATGCAACCAGGTAGACATAAGAAGAGGTGGAGAAGTACTCAGATCGTGTACTTGAGTAGAAGTACTCAGATCGTGTACTTGAGTAGAAGTACTCAGATCGTGTACTTGAGTAAAAGTAAAAGTACTCAGATCGTGTACTTGAGTAAAAGTAGAAGTACTCAGATCTTGTTCTTAAGTAAAAGTAGAAGTACTCAGATCGTGTACTTGAGTAAAAGTAGAAGTACTCAGATAGTGTACTTGAGTAAAAGTAGAAGTACCAGAGTGTAGGAATACTCTGTCACAGTAAAAGTATTCAAAATGTCCCTCAAGTGAAAGACAGTGAAAGTATTCGTTGTGCAGATTGGTCCATTTCAGAATAATATCTATGATATGTTTTATAATGATTGATCATGAAAGTGTTCTCAAAGCTGGTGAAGGAGCAGCTAGTCTGAATGGCTTTGTAGACTGCAGGGTAGCTGGTGAAGGAGCAGCTAGTCTGAATGGCTTTGTAGACTGCAGGGTAGCTGGTGAAGGTGCAGCTAGTCTGAATGGCTTTGTAGACTGCAGGGTAGCTGGTGAAGGAGCAGCTAGTCTGAATGGCTTTGTAGACTGCAGGGTAGCTGGTGAAGGAGCAGCTAGTCTGAATGGCTTTGTAGACTGCAGGGTAGCTGGTGAAGGTGCAGCTAGTCTGAATGGCTTTGTAGACTGCAGGGTAGCTGGTGAAGGTGCAGCTAGTCTGAATGGCTTTGTAGACTGCAGGGTAGCTGGTGAAGGTGCAGCTAGTCTGAATGGCTTTGTAGACTGCAGGGTAGCTGGTGAAGGTGCAGCTAGTCTGAATGGCTTTGTAGACTGCAGGGTAGCTGGTGAAGGAGCAGCTAGTCTGAATGGCTTTGTAGACTGCAGGGTAGCTGGTGAAGGAGCAGCTAGTCTGAATGGCTTTGTAGACTGCAGGGTAGCTGGTGAAGGAGCAGCTAGTCTGAATGGCTTTGTAGACTGCAGGGTAGCTGGTGAAGGTGCAGCTAGTCTGAATGGCTTTGTAGACTGCAGGGTAGCTGGTGAAGGAGCAGCTAGTCTGAATGGCTTTGTAGACTGCAGGGTAGCTGGTGAAGGTGCAGCTAGTCTGAAGTACTTTGTAGACTGCAGGGTAGCTGGTGGAGGTGCAGCTAGTCTGAATGGCTTTGTAGACTGCAGGGTAGCTGGTGAAGGAGCAGCTAGTCTGAAGTACTTTGTAGACTGCAGGGTAGCTGGTGGAGGTGCAGCTAGTCTGAATGGCTTTGTAGACTGCAGGGTAGCTGGTGAAGGAGCAGCTAGTCTGAATGGCTTTGTAGACTGCAGGGTAGCTGGTGAAGGAGCAGCTAGTCTGAATGGCTTTGTAGACTGCAGGGTAGCTGGTGAAGGTGCAGCTAGTCTGAAGTACTTTGTAGACTGCAGGGTAGCTGGTGAAGGTGCAGCTAGTCTGAATGGCTTTGTAGACTGCAGGGTAGCTGGTGAAGGAGCAGCTAGTCTGAAGTACTTCGTAGACTGCAGGGTAGCTGGTGGAGGTGCAGCTAGTCTGAATGGCTTTGTAGACTGCAGGGTAGCTGGTGAAGGAGCAGCTAGTCTGAATGGCTTTGTAGACTGCAGGGTAGCTGGTGAAGGTGCAGCTAGTCTGAATGGCTTTGTAGACTGCAGGGTAGCTGGTGAAGGAGCAGCTAGTCTGAAGTACTTTGTAGACTGCAGGGTAGCTGGTGAAGGAGCAGCTAGTCTGAAGTACTTTGTAGACTGCAGGGTAGCTGGTGGAGGTGCAGCTAGTCTGAATGGCTTTGTAGACTGCAGGGTAGCTGGTGAAGGTGCAGCTAGTCTGAATGGCTTTGTAGACTGCAGGGTAGCTGGTGAAGGTGCAGCTAGTCTGAATGGCTTTGTAGACTGCAGGGTAGCTGGTGAAGGTGCAGCTAGTCTGAATGGCTTTTGTAGACTGCAGGGTAGCTGGTGAAGGTGCAGCTAGTCTGAATGGCTTTGTAGACTGCAGGGTAGCTGGTGAAGGTGCAGCTAGTCTGAATGGCTTTGTAGACTGCAGGGTAGCTGGTGAAGGTGCAGCTAGTCTGAATGGCTTTGTAGACTGCAGGGTAGCTGGTGAAGGAGCAGCTAGTCTGAATGGCTTTGTAGACTGCAGGGTAGCTGGTGAAGGTGCAGCTAGTCTGAATGGCTTTGTAGACTGCAGGGTAGCTGGTGAAGGTTGCAGCTAGTCTGAATGGCTTTGTAGACTGCAGGGTAGCTGGTGAAGGTGCAGCTAGTCTGAATGGCTTTGTAGACTGCAGGGTAGCTGGTGAAGGTGCAGCTAGTCTGAATGGCTTTGTAGACTGCAGGGTAGCTGGTGAAGGAGCAGCTAGTCTGAATGGCTTTGTAGACTGCAGGGTAGCCGGTGAAGGAGCAGCTAGTCTGAATGGCTTTGTAGACTGCAGGGTAGCTGGTGAAGGTGCAGCTAGTCTGAATGGCTTTGTAGACTGCAGGGTAGCTGGTGAAGGAGCAGCTAGTCTGAATGGCTTTGTAGACTGCAGGGTAGCTGGTGGATTTACTCCAGGTGGAACTAAAGTCTGATTTATTAAATGTTTATTTTGATAGTAGAAGTGAGGCTACGGTTCACAGGGGGTAACATTGAAAAGTCAAAGTAAAGATTGAGCTTTAAAGACTTTTTGTCTGTACTAGTTCATCTTCTAAAATCCCAAACATAAATAGATAATGCAGTTTCCTCCCTATCTTTATTTAATGATACTTTCCTGATGTTTAATGTGTGTTTCTTGCCTGTCTTTGTGTCCTTTAGATAGACTTGTATTCTCAATAGGACTCACCTTATTCATTGACGCCGACGGTAAACCTGTCACTAATGATTACTGACTACACACAGCTGTTTTAAGGTGGCTGATCTTCAGCTATTAAACTCAGATTAAAGAACAGAGCTTTCACTAAAACACTAAAACACCACAATTATCTCAAATCCACGGCTGAAAGCAAAGTGAAGTCTCTCCCGTAGTTTATTTTGAACCTGGGCTGCAGCGGGTCATTAACTGGAGCAAATAGAAAATGATTGCCTCATCGGCGAGAGATAATTAAAGGTTTTCATCCGCGATGCTCAGCTGGCTCGAGGTCTGTGACATGGAAATGCGAGACTTACGTAACCTAATAGTTTAGCCCTCGGAGAAGAGCAGTTATCTTTAAAATGGAAAGCATAGTGAGTTAATCAAAGGCATGTAAACTCTGCGGAGGACGCTAATGAACCCCTCTCGTCTCCTGGACAGACTCTTCTGATCAAGCGGAGCGCAGGTCGGCTCTGATAGGCCGTTCAACACGCTCTCCTCCACTTTCACAACGCCAACGGACATCTCTGTTATTAACCAACGCTGCACATATAGGATGCTTAA
>CADEHL010000919.1:0-15000 GCA_902827135.1 Harpagifer antarcticus
CACACACACACACACCACAAACACACAACACTCACACACACACACAAACACACAATCAAACACACACACACTCACACACACTCTCACACACACACTTGCTTATGGTTGTCCATCGAATCCGATGATGACGTCCACTTCTACCGGTGAGTTCTTTGGTGCCTGTAAAGCCCTATCCCGGACCCTCAGATCTATTGCAGGTAGGACAAGTGTATGTGGTGACAGTAGCCACGGCAACTGTAGGCGTGTTCCTCCTGAGTCTCCTCTCCTGTCTCCTGGCTGTCCTTTCCTCCTCCAGCACAGCTGGCCAGGTGTTACGGTCAGCAGCAGCGTCCTCCAGGGCCTCAGGTCTGACCTTTCTTTAACGCAGTCTTCAGCTGGTCTTTAAAGCGCTTCCTCTGCCCTCCAGCAGAGCGTCGGCCATGGTGTAGCCGGCCATATAGCGCTCTGCGAGGCAGGCGGTCTGAGGGCATCCTTACTACATGGCCCAGCCATCGTAGCTGGTGCTGAGTAATTGTGGCCTCAATACTCCTGCAGTTGGTCTTGGAGAGTACTTCAGAGTGAGGCACACGATCACGCCAGGTACTTCCCAGGATGCGCTGAAGGCAGCGTTTGTGGAACTCGGGCCCTGATGTGGCGGCTATCCATAAAAAGGTTCCAAACAAATACAAATAATAATGATTTATTTATTTATTTTTAGGTCTCGATCTTAAATAAGAAATCCGGTAAATACTCATTTTAAAAATGTGGATTCATTTTCAAATAGTTATTCCTCATTTCTTCCTGCTTTTATTCTCTGTTTGGAACGCATTCATTTCAGTCCTTGAACGCACCATTTCAGCTCCTGATAACACCAGGTTTATTTTAGTGCTTGAACACACCACACTCACTTTGACATGCAAATAATAATGATTTATTTCTTTATTTTTAGACCCACAAATCTCTTCTTTGCATATGTGGAAGGATAGACTAAACAGCTGCGGACACAGAGTCACATGTGTTGTCGCTTATGGCTCGGGCTAAGGTGTTTCACATTCACACACAGATTGTCCTTCTGCCCACACGAATCATATTGAGTTGAATCTTCCTGCATAGAAACCTGCAGAGAGGTTTGCTGAGGATAAACTCTCTTCCATCTTTAAAACTTCTTCTTTCTTCTTTGTTGAAACTTCCCATAATGTCCTAGAGACAAAGAGAGGAATAAATGAGTAAAGGCGAGGATCCTTGTGGCGCCGAGATGTAATATTGATGACCTCCGTTTGGTCGTCTCATGTTTTATCAAATATTCACGAAGCTCTGCGTCCCCTAAGATCCCAGAATGCATCTGTAATGTCCTGTCAGGTGAGGCATGATGGAAGAGGGTGGAAGGAGGGTAGGAAGAGGGGGGGGGGGTAATTCCTGATCACAGCTCTTCGTCTCTTGTTAGAAAACCTGTAGAAGTTTCCGAACAGACAGAGGCCCCGAGGTCGAGCCCTGAGGATCTCCGTGTTTTCGCTGCTTTTATTCCCTTTGTGTGGATTTATCCAGGTTTTTCTTTGTGAAAATGTTCTTTTAGTTTTAAAGAAAATGCATCTGACCTAAAAAATAAAGCAGAGTATCTGTCTTTCAATATCATTCTGAATTTCACCAGTTCGAGTTCACCTTTCGTGCTTTGAAGGAATCAGTTAGCTCTGTTTGTTTGACTTGTAATTACAATAATACTTTTTGAACATAGGGCGCCTTTCAGGGTACTCAAAGACACTTTACATGCCACAATTCATATAGACAACACACTTCAAATATGTAAAACACAAAATAATTGAACTTGTAGAAGTTTCCAAAGCATTTGGAAACCGACAGAGGCCCCGAGGTCGAGCCCTGAGGAACTCCGTGTTTCTCGCTGCTTTTATTTGTGCGGATTTTTGCAGTGTTTCCTTTCTGAAAATGCTCTTTTAGTTTTAAAGATAAGGCCTCGAACCTAAGATATAAAGTATAGCACTGTCTGTCTCTCAACGAGGGTTGAACTGAGTTTCCAGTTCTTTACTTCTTCCTCCGTGTTGGCGAGGAATCTATTTCTTTGTTTTGACTTCTAATAATAACAATACATGTTATTTATAAAGCGTTTCTGAACGGCAATGATCCGGCAGCAGAGTTCTGTATCATTAGTAGATATAACGTTTAATATGAAAAATAAACCTTTAAATGACAATATATCTTCTTTGACAAATATTTAATTCCATGTCTTACAGGATTATACCGAGCTAAATCATTACAGAAAACACACACATTGAAATATATTAAACACAGAGAGACCGTCAGAGTTTGCAGTCTCTCAGTTTCTCAGCAGATTTACGGCCTCCGGAATTTTTATAGTTTTATTTTAGATAAGAAATCCGGTAAATACTCATTTTATAAAAGTGGATTCATTTTCAAATAATTATTCCTCATTTCTTCATCTTGCTGCTTTTATTCTCTGTTTGGAACACATTCATTTCAGTCCTTGAACGCACCATTTCAGCTCCTAATAACACCAGGTTGATTTTAGTACTTGAACACACCACACTCACTTTGATGTAGTACCTCAAAATAATAACCTTTTATCACAAAATATTGACTAAGTACTTTAGTTATTTTGAGAACGTTTGTGTATCCTAATATTACTTTTATTTTGTCCGTTAGCGGCAGACATGGTCTTCCAGAGATAAACAGAAATTAAACGTATTCAAATATATTAAACTCACACGACATGCCTCCAGTTTCTCGGCTGATTTACGGCTGCAGAGGTTTTTTTTACAATCCAGATAAAAACTCACTAAGGTCACGTTTTATTTATTCGTTCCATCGCCGTCATAATTAGCCATTTAAATATCAGAGAAACATTCAGAAGAACGATTACCCTGAACTCTCCACTGGGAACCATCGGGGGGGAAATAAACCATCAGAGGGGTCCAACATGAGGCCCGCGGCCCCAAAGGAGGACGGGAACTCATGCAGAGAATCAAGGGTTTCTGCTTCCTGAGAAATTGAGAAGATATTCACATATTTATTTTTAGTTTTGTAATTATCACTGATAAGTACATGTGCAATAACTTACTTACTGACTGGTTTTCATTTGTTACTGCCTTGACCGTATTGTTCTTGTATTTGTATGATAACGTTGTTGTTTTGTAAGCGTATTGTTCAATGTGTCATAGGTCCAATTTATAGTCACGTTATGTATTATATATTAAAGGTTTCAGCTTGTATTAATTATACTTATTCTGTCTGTTATGTGTGATTTCCCCATGCTTTGAATTTCGCTGTACTCTGTGTCGTGACAATAAAAGGAAGCTAATCTAATATTCAAAGTCTGAGCGGAGATATCAAGATCATCAAAAACAAAACTCTGAAATATAAGTAATCACGACAGGTGTGGTGAGTTCAGGGACTAAAATGAATGTGGGGAATTCAGAATACCTCCATTCGTCCCACAGAGGGGAGATTTAAACTCAGGAACTGTAATGAGTGTGGTGAGTTCAGGGACTAAGATAAATGTGGTGTGTTCAGGGACTAAAGTAGGTTTGGTGTTTTAAAAAAAGCAGCTGAGCGTTTTCAATAGACTAAAATTAACGTGGTGTGTTCAGGAACTTTGATAAAGGCGGTGTGTTCAGGAACAAAAATTAACGTACTTTAAATGAGCTCCTACTTAACCAATAGTGAATTTGAATAATCAGCTAAATGTACCATAATCTCTGCAGATCTGTGGTTATTCTCTTCCTCTCGACTGAACGCTCCTCTTCCTCTTCCTCTTCATCACGACGCCTCGTCTGCAAAGTGTCACATAAATATAAATCACCTCGTCCCATGAATATTTTACTGTCATTTCACTTAGCACACATTTGTCTTTCAGAAAGAGGACATGAAGCCTTTTCCATTTTAATGACAAAACAAACTCAGACAAAACATCGGATTTAAAGTTTAATGCTGCAGATGTATATCAGGAAGAGGAAGAGGAAGAGGATGAAGAGGAAGAAATGAGGCGGAAGAGGACGAGGACGAGGGTTAGAAAGACTTAAGTGCTCGGGTGAACACGGTCCCAACAAAACACTCTTTAATAATGGAGAGACTTCCATTTATCCTCCGTGATGTGAGCGTGACGGACAGCCGACACTCCGTGGTATTCAAGAGGTTTTCAAATCACAGGCAGACACAGATTACACGCAGAGATTCAGTTGTTCAAGCTATGTATTACATTAAGTATAAAACGGTTAAGAACATGAACTAAAAGATGTTAAAATACACGTTTGAAATAGCTAAAGGCAACACAAATGGATACAAGTGTTAAAGCTCAGCTAAAAGTAAAGTGAAACTGTCAAGATAGCGAGAAGTAATGGATAAATGGTTGAAATAGTTAACTAAGTTACATGAACGGTACGTCCACACAACAGCGTGCGTTGAAGCTTCAGCGGAGACGCTTCCCATTCACTTTGAATCGGGTGACGTCACGCTTTGCCGAACTGCATTGTGGTTCCGTCGCGTTGCTCGCTTCCAAAGTTGAGAAAAGTTCAACTTTTCAAGCGTCGACGGAAGCTTCAGCCAATCGAATCATATGCCAGTGCAAGCTCTAGCCAATCAAACCGCGTGCTTGTGTGTCCGGGGCGGGAGATTGATGTGATTGGTTGTTGGTCGTACGCCAGACACGCCCACCGGCGAGCTTCACGCTGCCGTGTGGACGCACCCTAATGGGCAGATGTTTCATAAAGTTAGTTAACAGTTACGTAAATGTATAATCGCTAGAAATAATGGACTAAAAACGAACGGATAAATGATGGAAATAGTTAACTAAGATACTTTAATGGGTAAATAGTTAGTTAAAACTTATGTTAATAGTTCATCGCTAATAATGAACTAATGAAAAATGTAAACTTGGATTTTTAGTTAAAAACAATATATTAGATATATATTTACATTGAGTCAACTGTTACACCAAGTACAAAACGGTTAGGAAAGTGAACTAAAATACGTTAAAATACACGTTTGAAACAGCTAAAGGCAACACAAATGCATATAAGTGTTAAAACTCGGCTCAAAGTAAAGTGGAAATGGATAGAAAGCAATGGATACATGTTTGAAATACTTATCTTAACATTACATTAATGTTTCATAAAGTTAGTTAACAGTTACGTAAATGTATAATCGCTAGAAATAATGGACTAAAAATGAGTGGATAAATGGTTCAAAACAATATATTAGCCGCTGAAGGTTTAAAGGGATGAAGAAGTTATCTAAAAGCAACGTTAACAGACATTTGATTAGACTAACGTTAATTGATAATGGTTCAAAGTTAGTCAAAGTAAAACAGACTGGCTCATTGTTCTGAGGGAACTCTGAGAGATTGTATTAAAGGTCTGTATTTATATTCAACTCTAACACCAACAAAGTAGTGAGAAAGCGAGAACTAAAAGTATAAACCAGTTGGAAAGCTAGGGCGCGTTCACACCAGCCTCTTATAGTCCGGTTCAATGGAACCCTGGTGCGTTTAGCCGCTTGGTGCGGTTCGTTTGGGTCGGTGTGAACGCAGTCCTCTGAAGTGAACAACCGGACTCTGGTCCGTCTAAAACAGGTGGTCTCGGAGCGCTTGCTAGTGAACTCTGGAGCGGTTCATTGCTGGTGTGAACGCAGTCCGCACCGAAACATGAAGCGTAGTATTTACGAGTCACAAGAACGCGGATGTCTTCAGAATCTTTAGCGAAAGAGTGAAGCAGGATGAACAGAGTCGTGTAAAGTAAAAACAAATATCAAACTGAAAACTATACGTAAAGGTCAGAGCCACCTGCCGTCGGTGATGACCACAAATATTTGTACAGAAAATGACATTACCTTAATGTAATAACGTTGATGCCAGATCACACATTCGGGAAATCCAAAATATGAGATTATATAACATTGCATTTCATTTAGTTGATGCTTTTATCCAAAGCTTTTATGGCGTCATTTCACAGCAGTATCTTTAGTGAATGCACTCCGCTTCACTCCCACGGCAAGTCCGGTATTACTTACAGTAACTAATGTTTATCGGTTTAAGTAGTTTGCTGTAAGTAACGTAAATGGATATAAGTATTCAAATAGATAGCAAAAAAGTCACGGAGAGATGTTGAAAAGGTTAGCTAATGCTGCGCTTCCATTACAGTTTAGTAGCTGGGGCATTAACCATAGTAACGCAGTGTAGGCGGAGCCGTCACGTCATCTTCAAAGCTAAACACAAAACCAACATCAGCCGTTAGCTGTTAGCAAATCACGGTCAGACTGAAAACTCATCTCTTTCGACTCCACTTCCAGCCATAGAATTACTAACAAAGCACTTATATACTAACAAAGGACTGGCTCCTCTAAAGCCAGCTGAGTAGCACTTGAAGTGTTTGGCTCTATGATACCTGATGTACTTTATGATTCTGTTTTCTTCAGGGTTGTATTTTGTTGGTCGTACTTATTGTAAGTCGCTTTGGATAAAAGCGTCAGCTAAATGCAATGTGATGTTTATGTTTTTATGTTTCACGTGGAAACTACTTGAGCAGGTCTCCCTTGAAAAAGAGATCAATGATCTCAATGGGATTCATCTGTATAAATAAAGGTTTGAAATGAAATGAGCATACTCAGCCCGACTCAGCCCGACTCAGCCCGACTCAGCCCGACTCAGCCCGGTAGTTGGCCCGGCTTACACCGTGCTCCGCGTTGTAGTGGAAATGCGCCTTTAGAGTATGAACAGTTTAAAAGTTGGTTAAAATCTGAGTATAAATGGAAATAAAACTTAAAGGTGGACATTAGAAACTGTTAACTAAAAGTAACTTCAATGTTTAAACGGCTAAAATAGTTCGCTGAGAGGAACGTAAATGAATAAACAGTTAGTTACAAATAACTTTAACACCTGAGTTGGGCAAAGTAATGTTAATGGAAGAGCGAAAATAACAATAAATACATTAAGAAAATTCACGACATGCTTTAATTGGTAGGTAAAAATAACATCAGGTTCCGAGAGGCTGGTTATAAATCAGTGAATCTCCTGAATGAGACTCAGGATTAATAAACGCTGTCAGAGTCTTAATTATCCCCGGAGGACACACGTCTTGGACACCAATCAGCTGATTAGAGACGGAAAGAACTTCACTTGATGAACGACTGAGTGAATCCATATCAGTCAGAGACGTCTCCGAGAGTTTCCACTGATCATAAAGTTATTTAAACCTTTCCTTAAATAAATAAATGAAGCACTAATGTTGGCTTTAACAGAATCAGTGTGGAGCAGCACACTTTAAAGAGTCCTCTCCTGCTGATGTTCAGGTGTATATCAGTGTGTAGTGTCTCTACTTTAAAGAGTCCTCTCCTGCTGATGTTCAGGTGTATATCAGTATGTAGTGTCTCTACTTTAAAGAGTCCTCTCCTGCTGATGTTCAGGTGTATATCAGTATGTAGTGTCTCTACTTTAAAGAGTCCTCTCCTGCTGATGTTCAGGTGTATATCAGTATGTAGTGTCTCTACTTTAAAGAGTCCTCTCCTGCTGATGTTCAGGTGTATATCAGTATGTAGTGTCTCTACTTTAAAGAGTCCTCTCCTGCTGATGTTCAGGTGTATATCAGTATGTAGTGTCTCTACTTTAAAGAGTCCTCTCCTGCTGATGTTCAGGTGTATATCAGTATGTAGTGTCTCTACTTTAAAGAGTCCTCTCCTGCTGATGTTCAGGTGTGTATCAGTATGGAGCAGCACACTTTAAAGAGTCCTCTCCTGCTGATGTTCAGGTGTATATCAGTATGTAGTGTCTCTACTTTAAAGAGTCCTCTCCTGCTGATGTTCAGGTGTATATCAGTATGTAGTGTCTCTACTTTAAAGAGTCCTCTCCTGCTGATGTTCAGGTGTATATCAGTCTGTAGTGTCTCTACTTTAAAGAGTCCTCTCCTGCTGATGTTCAGGTGTATATCAGTATGTAGTGTCTCTAATTTAAAGAGTCCTCTCCTGCTGATGTTCAGGTGTATATCAGTATGTAGTGTCCTCTACTTTAAAGAGTCCTCTCCTGCTGATGTTCAGGTGTATATCAGTATGTAGTGTCTCTACTTTAAAGAGTCCTCTCCTGCTGATGTTCAGGTGTATATCAGTATGTAGTGTCTCTACTTTAAAGAGTCCTCTCCTGCTGATGATCAGGTGTATATCAGTATGTAGTGTCTCTACTTTAAAGAGTCCTCTCCTGCTGATGTTCAGGTGTATATCAGTATGTAGTGTCTCTACTTTAAAGAGTCCTCTCCTGCTGATGATCAGGTGTATATCAGTATGTAGTGTCTCTACTTTAAAGAGTCCTCTCCTGCTGATGTTCAGGTGTATATCAGTATGTAGTGTCTCTACTTTAAAGAGTCCTCTCCTGCTGATGTTCAGGTGTATATCAGTATGTAGTGTCTCTACTTTAAAGAGTCCTCTCCTGCTGATGTTCAGGTGTGTATCAGTATGGAGCAGCACACTTTAAAGAGTCCTCTCCTGCTGATGTTCAGGTGTATATCAGTATGTAGTGTCTCTACTTTAAAGAGTCCTCTCCTGCTGATGTTCAGGTGTATATCAGTATGTAGTGTCTCTACTTTAAAGAGTCCTCTCCTGCTGATGTTCAGGTGTATATCAGTATGTAGTGTCTCTACTTTAAAGAGTCCTCTCCTGCTGATGTTCAGGTGTATATCAGTATGTAGTGTCTCTACTTTAAAGAGTCCTCTCCAGACGCACATTTGTTAGAAAACAATAAATGATGGTTTTACTGAAAAACACACAACTCCTCTGACATTACACCATGTGTTGATAGATATAAGTACTGATACACTCTCATACTGCAGTATTAATACACACTCATACTGCAGTATTAATACACACTCATACTGCAGTACTAATACACACTCATACTGCAGTACTGATACACACTAATACACACTAATACTGCAGTACTAATACACACTGATACTGCAGTACTGATACACACTAATACCCACTAATACTGCAGTACTAATACACACTGATACTGCAGTACTGATACACACTAATACACACTAATACTGCAGTACTAATACACACTGATACTGCAGTACTGATACACACTAATACACACTAATACTGCAGTACTAATACACACTCAGACTGCAGTACTAATACACACTGATACTGCAGTACTAATACACACTAATACACACTAATACTGCAGTACTAATACACACTGATACTGCAGTGCTAATACACACTAATACTGCAGTACTAATACACACTAATACTGCAGTACTAATACACACTGATACTGCAGTGCTAATACACACTAATACTGCAGTACTAATACACACTAATACTGCAGTGCTAATACACACTAATACTGCAGTACTAATACACACTCAGACTGCAGTACTAATACACACTGATACTGCAGTACTAATACACACTAATACACACTAATACACACTGATACTGCAGTGCTAATACACACTAATACACACTAATACACACTGATACTGCAGTGCTAATACACACTAATACTGCAGTGCTAATACACACTAATACACACTAATACTGCAGTGCTAATACACCCTAATACTGCAGTACTAATACACACTAATACACACTGATACTGCAGTGCTAATACACCCTAATACTGCAGTACTAATACACACTGATACTGCAGTACTAATACACACTGATACTGCAGTGCTAATACACACTAATACTGCAGTACTAATACACACTAATACTGCAGTACTAATACACACTGATACTGCAGTGCTAATACACACTAATACTGCAGTACTAATACACACTAATACTGCAGTGCTAATACACACTAATACTGCAGTACTAATACACACTCAGACTGCAGTACTAATACACACTGATACTGCAGTACTAATACACACTGATACACACTGATACTGCAGTGCTAATACACACTAATACACACTAATACACACTGATACTGCAGTGCTAATACACACTAATACTGCAGTGCTAATACACACTAATACACACTGATACTGCAGTACTGATACACACTAATACACACTGATACTGCAGTGCTAATACACACTGATACTGCAGTACTAATACACACTAATACACACTAATACTGCAGTGCTAATACACACTAATACACACTAATACTGCAGTACTAATACACACTGATACTGCAGTACTGATACACACTAATACCCACTAATACTGCAGTACTAATACACACTGATACTGCAGTACTGATACACACTAATACACACTAATACTGCAGTACTAATACACACTGATACTGCAGTACTGATACACACTAATACACACTAATACTGCAGTACTAATACACACTCAGACTGCAGTACTAATACACACTGATACTGCAGTACTGATACACACTAATACACACTAATACTGCAGTGCTAATACACACTAATACTGCAGTACTGATACACACTGATACTGTAATACTAATACACACTGATAATGCAGTACTAATACACACTGATACTGCAGTACTAATACACACTGATACACACTGATACTGCAGTGCTAATACACACTGATACTGCAGTACTAATACACACTGATACTGCAGTACTGATACACACTAATACACACTAATACTGCAGTGCTAATACACACTAATACTGCAGTACTGATACACACTGATACTGTAATACTAATACACACTGATAATGCAGTACTAATACACACTGATACTGCAGTACTAATACACACTGATACACACTGATACTGCAGTGCTAATACACACTGATACTGCAGTACTAATACACACTGATACTACAGTACTAATAATACACACTGATACTGCAGTACTGATACACACTAATACTGCAGTACTAATACACACTGATACTGCAGTACTAATACACACTGATACACACTGATACTGCAGTACTAATACACACTGATACTACAGTGCTGATACACACTGATACTGCAGTACTAATACACACTGATACTGCAGTACTAATACACACTGATACTGCAGTACTAATACACACTGATACACACTGATACTACAGTACTAATACACACTGATACTGCAGTACTGATACACACTAATACTGCAGTACTAATACACACTGATACTGCAGTACTGATACACACTAATACTGCAGTGCTAATACACACTAATACTGCAGTACTAATACACACTGATACACACTGATACTGCAGTGCTAATACACACTGATACTGCAGTACTAATACACACTAATACACACTGATACTGCAGTGCTAATACACACTAATACTGCAGTACTAATACACACTGATACACACTGATACTGCAGTGCTAATACACACTAATACACACTGATACTGCAGTACTAATACACACTAATACTGCAGTGCTAATACACACTGATACTGCAGTACTAATACACACTGATACTGCAGTACTAATACACACTAATACACACTGATACTGCAGTGCTAATACACACTAATACTGCAGTACTAATACACACTGATACACACTGATACTGCAGTACTAATACACACTGATACACACTGATACACACTGATACTGCAGTGCTAATACACACTGATACTGCAGTACTAATACACACTGATACACACTAATACTGCAGTACTAATACACACTAATACACACTGATACTGCAGTGCTAATACACACTAATACTGCAGTACTAATACACACTGATACTGCAGTACTAATACACACTAATACTGCAGTGCTAATACACACTAATACTGCAGTACTGATACACACTAATACACACTGATACTGCAGTGCTAATACACACTGATACACACTAATACTGCAGTACTAATACACACTGATACACACTGATACTGCAGTGCTAATACACACTGATACACACTGATACTGCAGTGCTAATACACACTGATACTGCAGTACTAATACACACTGATACACACTAATACTGCAGTACTAATACACACTGATACACACTGATACTGCAGTACTGATACACACTGATACTGCAGTACTAATACACACTGATACACACTGATACTGCAGTGCTAATACACACTGATACACACTAATACTGCAGTACTAATACACACTGATACTGCAGTGCTAATACACACTAATACTGCAGTACTAATACACACTGATACACACTGATACTGCAGTACTGATACACACTGATACTGCAGTACTAATACACACTGATACTGCAGTACTAATACACACTGATACTGCAGTACTAATACACACTAATACTGCAGTGCTAATACACACTGATACACACTGATACTGCAGTACTAATACACACTAATACTGCAGTACTAATACACACTGATACACACTGATACTGCAGTGCTAATACACACTGATACACACTAATACTGCAGTACTAATACACACTGATACTGCAGTGCTAATACACACTAATACTGCAGTACTAATACACACTGATACACACTAATACTGCAGTGCTAATACACACTAATACTGCACTACTAATACACACTGATACACACTAATACTGCAGTACTAATACACACTGATACTGCAGTACTAATACACACTGATACACACTAATACTGCAGTACTAATACACACTAATACACATTGATACTGCAGTACTGATACACACTGATACACACTAATACTGCAGTGCTAATACACACTAATACTGCACTACTAATACACACTGATACACACTAATACTGCAGTACTAATACACACTGATACTGCAGTACTAATACACACTGATACACACTAATACTGCAGTGCTAATACACACTGATACACACTAATACTGCAGTGCTAATACACACTAATACAGCACTACTAATACACACTGATACACACTAATACTGCAGTACTAATACACACTGATACTGCAGTACTAATACACACTGATACACACTAATACTGCAGTACTAATACACACTAATACACATTGATACTGCAGTACTGATACACACTGATACACACTAATACTGCAGTGCTAATACACACTGATACACACTGATACTGCAGTGCTAATACACACTAATACTGCAGTGCTAATACACACTGATACACACTGATACTGCAGTGCTAATACACACTAATACTGCAGTGCTAATACACACTGATACACACTGATACTGCAGTACTAATACACACTCAGACTGCAATACTAATACACACTGATGTGTAATGGTACACATCTCAACCTGTCGTCCAATGGACAGCTTCCCCCCCCATCTATGTATCTACTCACATCTTAGACTCTGTTACTAACTGTATATCTGTAGACCTGGTGGGTCTCAAATGTCCGGTTAGGATGTGTTAGAACCAAATCTAAAATGTAAATTGTAGATAACCATCTGTTTGTCAAACATGTCTTACATGTCTTACATGTCTTACATGTCTTATATGTCTTACATGTCTTACATGTCTTACATGTCTTACATGTCTTACATGTCTTACATGTCTTACATGTCTTACATGTCTTACATGTCTTACATGTCTTCCATGTCTTACATGTCTTCCATGTCTTACATGTCTTACATGTCTTAGTGATGTGATGAATGTGAAATGGGGGACCCTGATGGAAACCAGACCAAAGTCTTTCTCTGGTCTGCTTCCCCTCAACAACTGTGTGTTTTGAGCTGTACTGTACTGTACCCAATATACAAGCTGTTAGTACACTTTCAATCAATCAATCAATCAGTACTAATACACACTAATACACACTGATACTGCAGTACTAATACACACTAATACACACTGATACTGCAGTACTGATACACACTAATACTGCAGTACTAATACACACTGATACACACTAATACTGCAGTACTAATACACACTAATACACACTGATACTGCAGTGCTAATACACACTAATACTGCAGTACTAATACACACTGATACACACTAATACTGCAGTACTAATACACACTAATACACACTGATACTGCAGTGCTAATACACACTAATACTGCAGTACTAATACACACTGATACACACTGATACTGCAGTACTGATACACACTAATACACACTGATACTGCAGTGCTAATACACACTAATACTGCAGTACTAATACACACTAATACACACTGATACTGCAGTACTGATACACACTAATACTGCAGTACTAATACACACTGATACACACTAATACTGCAGTACTAATACACACTGATACACACTAATACTGCAGTACTAATACACACTAATACACACTGATACTGCAGTGCTAATACACACTAATACTGCAGTACTAATACACACTAATACACACTGATACTGCAGTACTGATACACACTAATACTGCAGTACTAATACACACTGATACACACTAATACTGCAGTACTAATACACACTGATACACACTGATACACACTGAGACTGTCTCTGGTCGTCTGCGTTGTGGAGACCCTCCTCTATCAGAGCTCTGAGCTGCTTCGATGATCTGCCGCTGTCTCTCCTCTGCACCGGAGACGTGTATTTAAACATATAAGTATTATACATGTCATGGATATATTTAAATACCTAACACTACATGGAGTATAAGTATTGTACATGTCATGGATATATTTAAACACCTAACACTACATGGAGTATAAGTATTGTATATTTCATGTATATATTTAAACACCTAACACTACATGGAGTATAAGTATTGTACATGTCATGGATATATTTAAACACCTAACACTACATGGATTATAAGTATTGTGTATTTCATGGATATATTTAAACACCTAACACTACATGGAGTATAAGTATTGTACATGTCATGGATATATTTAAACACCTAACACTACATGGAGTATAAGTATTGTACATGTCATGTATATATTTAAACACCTAACACTACATGGAGTATAAGTATTGTATATTTCATGTATATATTTAAACACCTAACACTACATGGAGTATAAGTATTGTACATGTCATGTATATATTTAAACACCTAACACTACATGGATTATAAGTATTGTGTATTTCATGGATATATTTAAACACCTAACACTACATGGAGTATAAGTATTGTACATGTCATGGATATATTTA
>CADEHL010000919.1:17500-20692 GCA_902827135.1 Harpagifer antarcticus
AACATGAAATACACCACCTTGTTATTTGTGAAGCTTTTATCCGTCTTAAATAAAGTGGTAGCAATAAAATGTCTTGATGAAACTACTAAACCTCATCACACTTAACACAAGACAGTCTTAAACTAAGACAAAGAGCTCAATTCATGTCCGAATCTTCATCACCTGTGCAGTGTAGTTAATTCTAAGTCCATCCAAACACACAGCTAAAAATACTCACTAAAGCACCAGATACGTATCCATCCGCCAACAAATGCACATTCACTGCCAAGGTGTGTTCCTGAACAGCACTGAGTCAGCTAGAGACGTTGTTGAAACCGGATCACACACACACGTCACACACACCATGAGACAACATGAGTCACAGTGACTCGGAGGATGCAATAATTCACCTTTATCAGCGTCGAGCCTCTCATTTAGAGGCACTTTTCTGCATTGCTTCTTACATATATCTGTCTCAAAAGAACAAGTTGCATTGGACAAGAATAACAGGAATATAACGTCCCTGTTCCTCACTGAAGCTTACTTCTTCGTCAACATGATTATTTACTACATTTATATACAAATGAGTCCGTCCCAAAGCGTCTAATCTACAAAATAAGTCCCCTCTCTATTTTAAAGGACCACAAGTGCTTATTATAAGCTGACAACTATAACGCAACTTCTCCAAACACTGCTACACAATAATACAGTATCTTTCTGCATCACTCCTTCCTCCCCACAGTGAGCACGTCCATGCGTTACTTCCCCATCAGCTGTGATGCTGGGAGGGAATTTCTCCCATGGTGCATCTGTCTGCGAGAGAATGCTCCAGAAAACCCTGCAGTGCTGCGAGGAAACATTTATGTTGATGTATGGGCATACATTACATGCATGACACACACAGGTGCAAAGACAAAAAACAGTGTGTCCAAACACTGCAGGAAACCACACACACACACACACACCACACACGGAAAACACATGTTGGAGTGTAAGGAAAGACGCATAGGGCGGAAAAGGGGGGAGAGAGAGGGTGACAGATGGGCAGAGGGAGGTGCTCGGGATGATGTCATTTGATAAGTTAAAGAGTGATGAGGAAGAGGAGGGATGAAGATGGATGGATGCTTAGAGAGATAGTTATGGGATTTACTGCAGATCCAAAAAAGGGAATATGTGCTGGAGGTCGCATTGCAGATAATTAATTTAAGAGTATTTTGTATATATTCAGAGCTGGGATGTTCTGTACAAGTTTGAGGTACTTGTACTTTACCTGAGTATTTAAGGGACATCTGTACCACTTAAAGGTTACTGTGTATCCATTATTGCTTTCTGTGTTCTAGTTTACACAATTATAAGATGTAAAATAGAGATGTTACTATATTCTAAAGCCAGTAGGAAAGTGAGAGAAATTAGAGTGTGTGTGTAATAGAGTGTTTTTCATCTATGCAACCTTTGGAGGCGCGGGAGTCACATCACACTCGACAGGTTGGCAGGTGAGCAGCGAAGCAGAAGAACAAAGCGGTCGTTGGAGTGTGGTGTTACAGCTGTGTTTCTCCACGATAGTGTGTACATCTGATTTATGAGTGTTACTGAGAAAACAAGTACCTGTGTGCGCTCCGGTCTTCGGGGAGGATCCGGAGACGCTGAGAGAGCACTCCATCTTGGCCGTTTCCCACGGATACACATTGGTGCCGTCCGATTGGATGGCCACGGAGAAGGAGGGGCCTGCAACAGTAAATAAATACACTTTTTAGGAAATAAAACATTTAAAAAACCTCTCAACTGAGATCAACATATATACTGCTGCTTCCAGGTCCCTGAGGAGAGTGAGATCACTGGGAGAGAAAATGGTGTTCAGATGGTGAACTGCCGATATGCTGAAAACTACAAGGAGGAATCAGCTGAGGTGCAGATAAAAATAGATTGGTAAAAATAGATTAAAGAATTTAAGCTCTGAAGGGGAAACCGGACACTTAACTACCCCCTAGCATTTCAACGTAACTATAGTCTGCTTTTTTCCTAGAGTACGAAGAAACAACGCAGATATAGTATAATAGTTTATTGCGCTGAAGTAGCTACAGGATACGGTGTTCAGTGGCATGTGTTACTCACAAAAACACACGTTCGTCTGAAATACTGCCTGTTTTTTGGGGTATTCTAAAATGTCATGCGTCAGTGTTTTGCTTGAAGATGTAGATTTCTACTTACTCTCCTAATTAAGAAACATTTGTGTTGATTTATGGTGAATTTGGTGAAGGTGAATTTGCCTCCTCGTTAGCGTTCTTGCTTCCCAAAAGAGTATTGGTTTTTCGGGTTGGGCACGCACCATTTTGTTGTGAAACGCTTTGGACTCTTTATCAATTCTTCATTTTAGAATATACCAGGCAAGAAGAGTAATAGAGTCAATGCGGCCAATCTGTAGCATTAGCCAGACAAGCTAACAGTCAGTATGGAGGAAATATAGCAGATAATATCCTGGAATATCTTGACATGTCTTCTTTAAAGTAGCCACTCAAGCCGGACTCATTTTAATTATTACATTACATGTTACTTGTTAGACGCTTTTATCCAAAGCGACTTACATACTATTTACTGTGGACAATCCCCACAAGCAATTTGGGGTGAAGTGTCTTGCCCAGGGACACAACGACATGCTGACTGCAGTGGGGTTTGAACCTGTGCTCCCTGATCCCACCACCAACGCACTAATCCACTGCGCTACACGCCTCCCCTTTAATATTTATCGTAGCGCTTTGGACCTACATTGTTTCTAGATGGTTAAACTTAAGGTCGAGGGTGGGTTATCTTCCTGACTCAATGTCATTTTTAGTGTGAGACCGACGGATTGTAGGACAAACCCTCTGCTGTTCTTAAACCGAGAGCAGCGGTCTGTAAAACTCATTCATGCTTCAGAGTAGCAGCTGCTTTCAACACGCTGTGGGTTTCAGTGCTTTCAAAACATCTCCGATTGTATTTAAGATGTTCTGACAGTTTCTCCGAGAATGCTGCATTCATGATGTCTTGTGCAAACAATCTCCTGTATTATACATGCACTGTGGCTGCTGAGACACAATGTGGAGGCATGTAAAACATATTTCCTGGGTCACAGCGCTGAGAGCTGAAAGTGAGTCAATCAGACTTTCTTGGGTCTGGCAGCAGCACTCAAGAACACGTTATACAAAGAAGATTTGTCCAGCTAACCAATCAGAGCAG
>CADEHL010000920.1:0-20743 GCA_902827135.1 Harpagifer antarcticus
ACACAGACCAGCAGACAGACCAGCACACAGACCAGCAGACAGACCAGCAGACAGACCAGCACACAGACCAGCAGACAGACCAGCAGACAGACCAGCAGACAGACCAGCAGACAGACCAGCACACAGACCAGCACACAGACCAGCACACAGACCAGCAGACAGACCAGCACACAGACCAGCAGACAGACCAGCAGACAGACCAGCAGACAGACCAGCAGACAGACCAGCAGACAGACCAGCACACAGACCAGCACACAGACCAGCAGACAGAGGGACACCCGCTCATTGTTCCTTTGCTATCTGAAACCCGAACAGATGACGGCTTCTCCTCTCGGCGTGCTGCCTGTCGTGGTGGTTGGCGACGGCGCGCTCATCATTCCACAAAACCCCAGCCAGATGTCCCCGAGCCTGGGAGGCAGGTGGGCCGGGGGCCCCGGGGCCCCCCTCTGCCGCACCACGTCGGAGCTGGCAGCTCTTCAAACCTGCTGGGTATAACCTTTAATTCACAAGCTTTCCCTGGCACGGCGGGCCGAGGGGCTGCCATCTGCCCGGCCTGTTGTGGTATACAGAGAGAGGCATGGAGAGAGGAAAGGAAAGAGAGAGAGTAATGTGTGCATGTGTGTGTGTAGTGTGTGTGGGGGGGGGTGTGGGGTGTGTGAGAGTGCAGTGATTGACCGTTGCCCAGAGGCCACCACACACAATATTGTTCTGGTGGTCCATCACTTTGGTATAAGACACACACACACATGCACACACAACACTAGTGCTGGAATGAATACTCAATTACTCGATTAGTCAATCAGCAGACACATATGTTGATGACTTATTGATCAAACTAAAGGTTTTAATTTTTACGCAAAAAGTATTTTTATAGCCTCTCAACTTTTCCCTGTTTAACATCATATTAAAATAATATGTTTGAGTTTCGGACTAACAAAACGAGACATTTAAAGATCAAACATCAACATGTGAATGCAGACAGCTCTCCACTCACAAAACCATCTTAAAAGTAATGCTTACTATTCAGTGAATGTACCCTCACATGCAAACTCATGATGGTTTTCCAGTATCCAGACTAAAAAAGAGGAATTTAAAATACGCCCTAATGGTGACGTTTTCATTATTGCATCAAACATCAACACCTTGTTGAGTGAGCAAATGACTGGTTTGGGTTCTCTGTGCAGATGTTCACCAGATGCAGGGATTTCCACTTGAGTCAAACACTACTCAGATGACTTCACAGTATCCCTTTCATCTTCTCGCTCACACAACCTTTGTTGCCTTTCAGCACACTCCATCATGGAGGAAGGGCTACGCTGCTTGGCTGAGAACAGATGTCATTAATAATCCCCAATATAATGAAATGCCACTGATCCCCAAGTCACGATACAGGCAACAAACATGGCAGCACTCACCCTGGAGGTGAGCGGTAAAAAGGCGCTGCTTGAGTTGTAAATAATATCACAATGTGGGGGATTATTGCCAGACTGAATTAACTGATAAGATCAAGGGAGGAGCAGGAAAACAAATTGAAAGTGTCTTATCGCTTGAAGTGGGGTGAATCTCAAAGAATTGTTTTTGCACCACGTTCCCATCTTTATTTCTGTATATCTGGTTGGTGGAAAGCTTTTCAATTATATGAGGAGGGCTGATTTTAGATGTCATTTACACAAGAAAAGTATGTGTTTCATGCCGCATAAAAAGAGAGCCTTTAAAATAACTATAATTTAATTGAGGTAACAGAATATACATCAAATTTGCTGTAGTACTTATATCTGAGGAGTTAAAGGATATATAGTGAATGTAATTACACAGCCAGCATTGCTTCAGGAAATCGTAAAAACTAGAATTCACACCGTCTGAAGATGAAATATAATTGATTTAAAATGATATACCAAAGAGAACATATTCTCTTAAAGTTATTAATAGGTATGCTGAAAATATAACTACCTGCATATATTCAATGTAATTGTTGAATGATGATTCAGACCCTTTTGTCATCACACATTTCTCATTCAGCTCTGTGGCATGTTGGCGTCTCAATATGCAAATCCATGTCTGGGTCTGATCTTTCCCGAGACAGTCTAAAGGCAATCTTGTCCCATCCCTACTTTCTCCAGCTTCAGAGGAGATGGAAGATACATAAAACGGGAGTGTGTCAGAGAAGCAGAACGAGGGAGAGAGAAGAGAAAAGAGAAGACAGAGAGGGAAAATCGAGTGGGTCAGATCCAAGGAATGAAATAAAGAGTGAGAGTGATAAAGGCAGAGAGAAAGAGTCGGACTTTGAGAGGGGAAGAACGATGGTGAGCAGAACGCAGCACATGCGAGAGATAATGAATAGAAAGAAAAGGCCAGAAATAGAAGAAGAAGTCAAATGGAGAGAGAGACAGGGAGGTGCTGCAGAGAGGCAGCCACAGGCCTGCTGCGCGGTGCATGGCGGAGGCTCATCATTCAGCTAATTATGATCAGGCTTCTCCCTGCAGGCACAGCAGCGCTGGAAATGGAAGGTCTTTGTTCTCACACACCCCAATGGAAGCGATGGGGCATGGCGCCATGCAGATGAGATGTGTGTACACACAAGTACACTGGTATACAGACACACAGACACGCAAACACAAGTGCGGCCTCATTAACACTACATGCACGCGTTGTGCTTACTCCACATTTACATTCTTGTAGAAAGAATACGCACAATCACCATTCACACCACACCTCTCTCTTAATGCATGTTGGCACAGGTTTGTATATTCCCTCTAACACAAACACACACGTCTACCGCTCGCCCTCACTTATCAACTTGCAGTGCCACACACACACACACACACACACACACACACACACACACACACACACACACACACACACACACACACACACACACACACACACACAATGAACTTTCACACAATTGTACACAAACTCTTTTCAGCAAGAATGCACACTGTGGGAACATTATGATGATACTATTAATTAAGTTTGCACCTACTGAGCCAACATATCCATCCCTATTACAGAATACAGACCTCCTTTCGAAGGACCAGTGGGGTATTCAATTAGAAAAGGGAAGCAAACAAGAGATTTATGTCCAACAAAGACTTAATAGATTCCAAAAGGGTAAAATCAAGCTTCTCTCTGACTGGGTCTGTTTGTGCCAAGTTTGAGCAATTAGGACAAATTCACAACACATTATTCTTAAGCCGACATATGGGGTCAAACATCAAAGCAAAATATCCATAATGGCCCGAACTACCTGTCAGGACCATGCTGGGAAGTTCATGGCCGGTGAGCAGCACTCATTAATTGAAATTTATGGGTTTTTCCAACACTTAATTACAAAAAAACGCACAAATAATTGCTTTATAAATAAATAAATAAAGCACAAGAGAAAGCCTGCCAGGATATTGGCACTGGACTGAATGCATAAGTACTCCCCTAATGTCCTGTTTGAGAGGGTCTAACTAAAGTATTCAAATGACTTCTGAGAACAATGTGTGCCTTTTATCTATTCTTATGTGTGCCTTTTATCTATTATTGTAATATTATATTTGATTATAATGTTATGTTTGCTGTGAAGCACTTTGGTAAACACTCTGTTTTTAATATGTGCTATAGAAATAAAGTGGATTGGATTGAACAACACGATCAATGCTATTCAAACTACAGTATGGACATTATGCAAAAGTGGCATCCATTAAGTCAGTATGTTAATGTGTATTTTCTATCTGTTTTGATCAATACTTATTACATGACAATAAAGAAAACTAACTTTGTAATCGTGAAAACACTTTTATACCCTAATGAAACATATGAATGTAATATCCTGCTCCATCTCATAATGCAGAGAGTGCTGGGATCATTTAGTTTAATATGTTAGTCTAGTCCGCCTGAGTCATTGATCTTTTATCTGACTGAAGTTTTTTGCAAGTTACAATCTATAGCCCCCGGCCATGGCTCTGAAGTAACACTTCAGTGTATTGATGAATCCATGGCGCTGTCCGTGGTGCTGAAGGAGCCGATGGATTTGTGATGGTGACTTTACGTCACGCTGTTCAGTAAATGTTGCCTTGGATTGAAGTTATTCTCTTAAATATGCAGCTGAAAAAATAGAGAACTAAAAGAGTCCTATTGGGCGGATAACACATTGTAAGACCATTTCTTTAGAAGAAACGTGGCAGGGCATGGAATTACAGATGTGTGGTCAGGGTTTAATCTAATGCAAGGACACTATTAATTAAGTTGCATGATGGGAATTGAAGGACACACTAAAATGCAAGATCGCTCAGCTTTTGACATTATTATTTCAACCACTTGTTTTTCCTATTGACTTGTTAGTGAGTCCATCAACTTTATTGAAGTCAAATGAAATTGCTAGAAGATCTGCTTAAAGTGGCCTTAGTGAAACTAAACCCTTTTGATTTTCTGTCTTTGAAAAACCGTTTAGTATTCATATGAAACTAGATGAAATGAAACCAAAAAGAGAATACTCAACTTCAGATGAACATGGTGATTGCGAGGAAAGTACTGATCCACAATGACGGGATACACTTTTCTTGGGAAAAGGATGTTATGTTTTACAAGGCCACGAATAAAGTGTATTTTGTGGTCAGAAAAGAAGTCTGCAGTGATGGACTGTCAGAAGCCAACACGGCCACTCTGCCTCCGTGTCGCTGAGAAAGCAATGTGCGACACAAATCATAAAGGAAACGGGCTGGAATAATATGGGCCAAGAGAGAAAAGAATAGCTCGAGGAGGGATTTGATTAACTCCATGTTGAACTGTGGAGAGCAATAACTCCGTCTACTCTATTCAAAGGTTCTGATAAACAGAACGTCACTGAAATCAGCTTACGGGTGGGAGAGGACAAAGTGAAATCTCATTGTACCGCAGCTTACAAAAGCAGTGTATCAATAAGCAGAGCCATGTCTGAGCTTTGATGCTGTGGAAATAATTTGTGTTTAGTGCAAAAGGAATGAATGGATGCTTCGTAAGGACACGTTGCAGACAAGTGACGGTGAAAGCTGATGAAAGCTAAAGATTCCACGGATATTATTCAAGATTTCTGCCAAAATAAATCAAATGACACTGTTTGTTTGCTGCTTTCAAATCACTCAAAGGTGATGAGCATGTCCTGCTGACGTGTGTGTACGCTCAACACAACGAGGACAACAGATTTGCGAAAGTATTGAATGTCAAATAATTACATTAACATTTATTGTTGTGTATTGTTTCATGAGTCTACTAGTGCAGCCCCTTGGCAGAGAGAGCATCTCTTGGCATGGCTCTGAGCCCCTCTCCGTCTCCCCTCTCTTGTTTACATTACAAACACATCTGCCTTTCACGCATAAGTGGCTCCTCAGAGTTGTGCAACAGTAAACGATATCCCCCCTGCTCCCAGATAGAGGGGTGTGTATCGCAGAATAATGTCCCCAAAGCTGAGAGGACTTGGCAAAAACACACAGGTTGTTTTAATGAGCTGCTTATCATTGGGCGGGTGCCTGAAATGTGTGTGTGAGTGTATCCAACAGATATACACACATTCAACCAAGACTTTAAGTGTGCTTAGCTTCCATTACTGAGCGTCTTTTTAAACAGATGTTTACAATGAGCCTATTTTGCTAATAGCTGGTAGGAATAACAGCATTTCAGATACATATGGAAACGGTGACAATTCATCGGTTGATGTAAGAAATTCACTTAACAACAGTAACTTTTAGCTGATGGTAAAATAAGTAATCCGATTGATCAGATTCAAGATTTTCCATTGAAGTGTTTTTAACGATACACAAAAAGACAAACATTTACAATGATTGGCTTATACTACATATATGAATAGATGTTTACAAAAACTTAAGCAAACTTCACTTCATAAAAAAACTGATATTTATTTCCTGAATCATTACTGATGCACACACAGCACTGTCTGTAACCTTTGTGAACTTCTTGCTGCCCAGACTCTCATTAGAGCCGAATCAATATGCCACCGAATGGGACACCTCTGAGAGGAATCTTGATGGGGGAAATGATGTGCCATTACCAGGCGAATGCCTTTTGCGTAATTATTACGTGCGGGACGTGACTACAAGCCATTATATAAATGCCCCACTCATACTGTGCATGCATATTGATGCAGCTATACGTGCTTATTACTTCACTGCAGCCCAGGCTTCTGATGGGCAGGTGGTGAGGCTTTAAGTCCTGCCAGTAAGTGATGATGAACAAATATGTTTAACAGTTTATGTATATATAAAAAATAAGTTAAAATGTTGACTTTTTCTTTCCTTTTATGAGGAGAGATGTGCGTGATGCTGTGATAGGAATTTAAAGCAACACTGTCAGGGTCGTCAGATTATAATTATACAGTTTAAACAATGAACTGAGGCAGAATAGAGATTGTACACAATCATTGTTGATGTGGAGCAGTAATTGTATTTGTCTTTAAGTAAAATATGTTTCTACAGCCAGGAATACACATCTGAGAATGCTTGGCCTTCCTGAATTACCAGCTGAATGTTGTATGTGAGGGACTACGGATGGAAATGAGCTCAAAGCTCAAATCCGGCATATTCACATTTGAAGCATTACTTGTTTAAAGTGTTCATCAAAGTGCATTGTCACTTTTCAAATAAGCAATGAAATGAAAATGAAATGAAAGCACTTGACAAAACATAAACATATCAAAATACTTGTTATGGGTGTTTCTCATCCAAACTAGTAAAAGAGTAAACTTGGCCTGAATGAACTTTCAAACATTGTTATTGTGTAGCTGCTATACTAAGTCTATGACTCAGTCTCTAGGGAACCAATCGTAATCAAAGAGCATCACTCTGAAATTACACATCTCTTTAATCTGCTGAACACGGGCTTGCTGGGAAAGTGGGTTTGAGGTCATAAACACTGTCTCTCCGTTCTGAAACCCTCTTCCACTCCCTCCTCCTCCTCCTCCTCCTCCCTCCTCCTCCTCCTCCTCCTCCTCCTCCTCCTCCTCCTCTACTAAGTGCCTGGATGCGTGGCAGAGATGGCCAGAGGCGTGTGGAGAGCAGCGAACAGCCAAACTGCCAGGCGACTCCCCAACAACCCAACTAACCAGATAGTCGGTGAAGTAGCCGAGCAGCAGACAGCCAGGCAGCCGAGTGCCTCTGTCACGCTGCCAGCTCCCCGTTTCCTCCCAGTAGCTACAATGTGGGATTGTTTACAGCTCTTTTTATAGTGCAGTGAATAAGCCCTTATTTTCTCCCAATCTACCCCTGCTGGGAGAGCCAGCCCAGACAGTGGGAAGTGGCCCCGGGAAGTCGTAATTATAATTGGCAATGTGTGTAGAACCACACTAACGCAAACACACACACACGTACGTACAGTACACACACACACAACGCAGAGTGGACACCTGAGAAATAGGTGTACATAGCAGCTACCAAAACAGAGCTGAGTGCTTGTCTACAGTTAATACACTCATACAATCACATACAGTTTGACTTTCTTTAACAACTTCACGTCGCCATACACACACTCACAGAAGAAACACATGCTAAATGAATAGCCTTACTTGAACTCGCTTCCAAACTTGGCCTGAAATGTATCTTCAATCTGCAATCGGTGTCAACAAGCACTCCTTTTTTGGGGTGAGGGGACGGTGGAATACCTTGGGATGCATAACGTCTGTATGTGTATCGCAGGATGTTGTGTGCTACCGAACAGCCAAGGAAACACCAATTAGAATCTAAAAGCACTGTGACGCTCCCAGTAGAATACACCTGATTATTGTACGTGTAGTACACTTTCCTACTTTCGCAAAGACATAACTAAATTGGCAAAACGATTAACGTGTGTTTGGCTCCGAGCCATTGTTCAGATCTTTATCTTTAATGCGATGCTTAAAAGGACACACGTTTATCGACCATTTGGGGAGCAACAATTGAATAAAATGAAATGTTAAGTGTCGATGGCGGGATCTCCGCATATGCTCCAGAGTATATGTAACTGTGACTGCATGTCTAAGTAGATTAGACTCTCAAACATGGGTCATAGTGAAATAATGGGAACAGTGGGTGTAATCGTTTTGCCTTTTCCTCCAGCGGCAGTTCCAGGGGTCCTCCTAAGTGCTTTTTGTGTCCGTGCAACATGTGTGAATGCATCCTAATCCATTCCTTTTCACAAATGCAATTCAGCCTTTCAGAGTAACAACATTAAATGAGATAAATAGGCCATAAATTGCACCACAGAAGATTTGCGATGGAGGGCAGCACATGCAGTTAAGAATTGTACTGAACTGGGAAGAATTGTTCGTATTCTCCTTCTACATCCCACCTTCCCTCGTTTTCACTTGTATCGTTTTTAACAAATAGGCGATGGTTAATGTTAAGCCAAATAAACACTGGGAGCAACAGCACCTTTCATATTCAGCTGATGCTTTGACAACACAATAGCTATGGCGGAGGATGAATTGGATCTTCGCTCTGCACAGAATCCATTGGAGCACTACAGGAATCCCGTTTATCTGTGCGCCGTGATACTCAGATTGTGTTATCATAGCAACGACATCCTCTGCAAATCCGAGTTAACATGAAAAAACAAGCTTAATATATTCGTTTTTGTACACCGTCAATGCTTCGACAACAGGTCACGGCAGAGGTAAAAAAACAATCTAGTATAAGTGGATACTTTTCCAAACGCAGTATGCTTTCTAGGTTAGGAGGCACTTGAAACTTTAATACCTGATGTAACCAGAACATTAACAGGTCATGGTATCACAACATTCTATCTGTTGGGGGAAATGCATTCGTGCAGCTGTGTGTACTGGAATCGTTTGTATGAGCAAAATGTTTCCCCCTTTACAATATATCCTTAAAAAGAACACAGAGATTCCCAATTTCAAATAACCAATAATCTTAATCCTGAAAGACATCCACATGAAACACCCACTGTCTACTGTTGCCAAGATGGCCAGTTAGCATCCATCAGAACAACAAAGGGTCAAGCTGATTGATATCATATGCGTGTCAATTGATTCAAGCCTGATTTCAGTGGGACGTGAATACATTTGACAAGATATGGTCAGCTGGGTAGCTTTGTAAGACCTGTGTTAGCATATACAGTTAAATAAAATGTAATACTTGGTGTCTGTTTGAGTTTTAAGTGTTATTTTCCTTCAACAATTATACAGTGTTTATCTTTCAACAAATCAAAGGCTCAAAATGAGTTTGCACTGAAAAATTGTAAGCTACTGTTTTGGTATTTGCTTAGAGATAAATATATTTGAAGACCAAACAAAGGGCTGTGTAACATGGTGGTTATTTTCAAAAATTCAACATTTATTTTAAACATAGTTTTTTAGTCTCATTGTTTGCTTTGATTGCAGGGAACAAAGCACGGGTTATTTCAGAGGCAACAGCTTTCCACAGATCACACACATGCAAAACAATGGCACACTCCTCTGCTGTGACACAATCAAACTGTGACCTTGCATTTCAATTTGTAATGAGTTTATAAATAAGGTGTATTCATTATTTTCTTAATTCTATTCGACAACAGCAGAATGTTTTCTCATTTAAAGAGAAATGCAATAAAGCTTGAAATGTATTACAGATCATATTATGACTCAGTGTGTGTTCATAGTTTCACACCGGCAGGGTGACACTACAAAGATGGCAATGATATCAAAAAAAGGTGTTGAACCCGCAAATTAGCAATGTATGCTAATTTAAATATATTCTTCCATATGCTCTGATATTAATTATTGTTAGCGGGAGTGCATCTCATTATCATTCATGCCAGAAAGACATTAATAGAAAAAAGTGTGATGAATTCAAAACAACATGACAAATTATACAAATGAAAGTCAACGCTTGTCAAAAAGAGTTGCAAAAGAGGTTCAATTCAAGAAAGGTGAGACAGATGAGCTCGCAAGGAGGGACAGAGGGTGCGTGGGAGACAGGGGGGGGGGGGGTCGAGCTCACCCCTGGCTTGTGGGTGAGTCAGGGGGCAAGTATGCAGGGGATGCTCCCTGTCTCACCCTGGTACTGGCTTGCAACGAGGCCTGGGATCCGTCTGGCCTCCCCCCCATCTTACATTATCTGCAGTTCAGGGAGGGGGAGGCTGGGTCAGGGCTAGGTGGGTGAGGGGGGGGAGTTAGTATTATGACTGAGGTGTGTGGGGGTGGGGTAAAATACAAAAAGGAGGGAGAATGATGCTAAATGGTGTGTGGGCGGGGCAGAGTGGGGAGAGATGACCTGGAGAACTGTGACTGAAGCAGCACACACACACACACACACACACACACACACACACACACACACACACACACACACTGTGTAGACGCCTAGTCAGCACCTGTAAATTAATTGCAGGGACCTCAATATTCATTATTTCTCTGTGGTCAAGGTGAAGGGATGACGAGGACAAGGTGTGAGGAAGGCCGTTCTTCATCTGCAGCGTGTACGTGTTTATAGTTTCATATTCAATCTGAACACATTGGGTGGTGTTCGCTTGAATAGCCTGATTTATAAGACTCTGAGCATCCTTGTTCAGAGAGGTGAAAATGAAAAGGCGGTGTAAAGTGGTCTGAAGAAAACATTTGGAAAGCTCTGCTACAGCTGACACAATACCATAGTGAGCATAATTAATGTATGTTTATTCTACACAATTAAGTATTGTGTAAACGCTTCTGTAAGAGCTTACAATAATTACACTTTTTAAAATGTATGAACTGTAATATACATCTTAATAAAATAAGAAACAAACATCATAGTTTATGATAAACTTACTTTGTTTGCCACTCGCTTTGAGCTAAAGATAAAAAGGCAATAGACTGTGAAACATTTATTTTCTTATACTTATATTTCTGTATTCTTTCCACCATCTGTCTACGGACATATTTCACTATGTGGTCATTTCATCTTTCTAAAACTGTTTGGTATTGACAACCCTAATGTTTGAATATCGATGCTTCAAAGTCAATTTGGAATAAAGAGTATAAAAACAGTATAACAACAACAACTGCCAAACAAAACTTTAATTCAAGGAGCTGTCAAACTCACGTCACTTTCTTCTAATGACATTTGTGTTGCGTATTGTTTGTCCTCTGAAATAGAAGTGTTCTAATTTCTGTGCTTTGACTACAACACACTGAGATGTAATGACTATTTTCCTCAAGGACATTTTTTCTATTATTCCCAATGATTTTCACTGCATATCAAAATAATAGAAACTATTGGCCGCCGCAGAAATATGTTTTAAATCTGGAAATGAAGATGTGACTTTCAGCAGAGTGTAACTGTCCTCAGATGCTTTTAGATGAAAACTATTAGTATCAAATTTAAGAAAAACTAATATGTATATAAAACACATTGTCACTGAATTCGTTTTTCTGAGGATTTATTATGAAAGCAGCTGCGTTATTTTTTGTAGAGAGAAGTGTTTGCGAGCGAACCAAACGGAGAGGGAGGGAAGGAAGAAGGATGTTATTGGAATACTGTATTTTTAACAACAACAATAAAAGAAAAAACAACAAAATCATGTAGTGTGTTAAAGTCAACATGTGATTGTGATCAATCATTTTGTGGTGGTGGACAAGCAGGGTGTGAGAAACCAAATAAAGGATCAGTTCAGTAGCCCATGATGGGATGTGTGTGTGTGTGTGTGTGTGTGTGTGTGTGTGTGTGTGTGTGTGTGTGTGTGTGTGTGTGTGTGTGTGTGTGTGTGTGTGTGTGTGTGTGTGTGTGTGTGTGTGTGTGTGTGTGTGTGTGTGTGTGTGTGTGTGTGTGTGTGTGTGTGTGTGTGGATAACAAAAGGCCACAGGTGTGTATTATCTAACCCCATCATTAAAACAGGTCCAGTACGAATAGGTGTCACATACACACACTCGCATAGTGCTCGGTGATGGGAATGAAATGTAATGACGCAGAGCCACGGCGGTGTCAGAGTCGTCCTTCAGAAAGGTATTGGTATTAAACCTGTCTGTGTAAATTTCACTCTCGCCCCAAGGCCTGTCAAGCGCTGTCTCTCTCTTTCTCCCTCACTCAAAGGGTGCGTGTGTTTTTTTTTTAAGGGAGGATATTTAGAAGTCAAATGCAAATATCACAGGAAGTTTTTCTTCTCTCCTTTGAAGGGCGGACACCTGTGTAAACTGCCATGTCACTCGATATTTCAATATGTGTGCAGACAGCCCGGCCCGTCAGGTGATGTTGATTCTGGGATAACTCCAAGATACACACATTTAGATGATATAAAACACCTTTGAAGAGTTCAACCTTATTGGGGTGTTAATTATCCCACCAGCAATATCTTTTAATAATTACAATAAACTCTTTATGCTTTAATAATAGATCAGCTCAATTGAAGCTTGTGTTATGGTTGTTCTTTATTGAGGTAATTTTTATAGCATCTCAGTGCTTGGATAATAAGAATAACAAGGCTTAAATACAGACCAATGCTTTCACTGGCTGCTCTCTGCTCAATAAAGTGTATTTAATAGTGTTTTGAATAATAGCAAGTGTTACCTTGCAGTCTCCATACTCTTTTGACTTGTACGTTCATGCGGCAACATATTGGAAAAAAACGGACATTGCAATATACATTTTCTCCAAGATTAGTTTCAAGAGTACATTTAAAAGTTAAACATGATGTTGTCTTGTAAGCCAGTCTGTTCTTTAGTAAGTATTTGTATGAATAGTGATACATTCTGCAAAGCTTAGTTAACTCGACTGGTTGGACCCAATTGATGACAAGGCTAGATATAACGTTTATGGGTATCCTTATATGATTATTCATCCTGTGGTGTACTGGAAGTGTCTGTGCAAAATGTTATGTCAATCCATCCAATAGTAATGGTCAGACTGAAACCCAAATGTCAATCTGATGGGAAGAAGAGGAAAAGTCAAGGGACCGCAGAAGTCCCTACAAGTATCACATCTGGGGGAAAATAAAATAGAAAAATATCGAACATTTGAACAAAATGTCATCGCAAACCTTTAACATATGTTGAGATATTTAAGTCTGGACTAGAATGATCAACTGAACAGCACTGCCCTCACTAGGGTGACTAAAATCAATATCCAACATGTTTCTTCATTCACCAATGACACATTCATTAAACAGGTCTTAACACAAAAAATCTAGTCACAAACATAAATAATGAATTGTATATCCAAGTGTCAGTGCAGGACAAAACCTAAGGTCAAACCCTCATCCAGGCACAATAAATCCAGCATCTGCTGCCAGGAAACTTCTCTGAACGCTGAGCATAGCCCGTGCACGGTCTCACTACCCTTTGACAGAGGGTCTTCTGGCAGAAACTATCTAGAATGACAGCGGTGCAGAGATGAAAAACTGAAACAAGAGAAAAGAATGGCCCTCTTTCTTCCTCTAAAGCCCCTCTGACTATATGATATCTGCCCTGACCTCGAGTGACCTCTGGCTTTAGGGGACAAGAAAGAGAGAGAGTGGACAGTGATGTGCAAATAGAGAAGGCAGTGTGTGAATTTGTGGGACAGAGAAAAGGAGAAAGAGCATGTGTCTTCTCTCTTTTCCCTCCGGGGTATGACTCCTGTGGCTCTGGCTCTTCTGAATCAAAGACACTGCACAACTACAATCTCTGAATGACCCTCTCAACATTCCCTAAAGACGACCATTAAGAGTCCTCGCTCAGGTGGAGAATAGAAAGTATAACGACACACGAATGCTGCACACAGCTTATGTGAACACGGCCCCTAAAACACAGACTGTGTTCAGGCTCGTTACCCCGGTGTCATGTGATCTGTTCAGGGTTGTTTCACCCACAAAGAGGGAACAAGTGAACAAGATGGAGAGGTGAATAGAGAGATTGATGGCCACCATCTTCTTGGACCATGTATCATCTGCCATTGTCACTGTTGCCAAAACACTGACTGCTGCTTCAGTCCGTTAAATGTCATTGCTAATGATGTGGGTTACGTTCCCAATGCAACTAATGGGTTGTTCCTGTGGGGTTTGGTATCCTGCCCAGGTCAACTCTGTGCCTGCGTGAAGACGGGAGACTGGCTAATTAAGAAGACTGATATGTGAGAAGAATCACTTTTGGTGATTTCAATCAAACTGCAACCTTCTACAGCTCATTGATTTTGGTGTGTAGCCAAAGTCCACATTATAGCATTCATCAGCTTAAGAGTCAAAACGCAGAGTGCATAAAGAAAATTACTGAATAATGGAGACACATATTTTAGGTCAGAAAAGCCAATTTCTTGACACCATTTCACCCCCTAACTAGGTTATTATTATCTAGTATTTGTGCAACTTCATTTAAGATGGACAATGTTTTTCGCCATGAACACAAATTAGGAATGCCGGCCCCAATACTGTGTATGAATACATGTCACCAGTTAATCTGTTAGTTGTAGAGCAAGGAAGAGCCGGCTGATCTGTCCCTTCACATGGGCTTTTCAGTTATGTTATGAAAGAATCTGTCAAATAAATACTGACAGGACGAAAATAAGCTTCTCTTTTCTTTTCTACAGACTTTTAAAAAGAAATCTGAGATTTTACTAGAGGCGTCAGTAGAGACTGCCGGAAAAAGGCAGAGCATTGAGTAATAGGAGGCGGTGGCATGCGCATGGATATACTCTTTTCTCATTCAAAACAATTACAGAAGGCGCTCAGTAAAAAAACACAATGAGGACACTGAGCCTTATACATTAGCCGAAACCACTTAATACATTGAAAATAAGTCAATGATGTGTCCATAGCTTGATCTGCTGCGCCCACGTGCAACATATTTAAATGAGCAGGTGATACACAAATATATTAAAATGAAAATAAAGTGTAACAAAAAGGAATAGCAACCGATTCATCAACTTCTGTTTGGAGAGCCTGATGGTTGAGAAACAATCGAGTGAGCCACTGAGCTACTTGAATGCACTCTTCAGTGCGTGCCTACTCTCTGGAACAGTGCCTCGGTGAGAGAAGCAGGAGCTGAGATCTTCTTACTTATTCCAGGAAAAAACCACAACAAACCAAAAGAACCGGAGACAACCTGTTTGTGTTATTCCCTCAGGTAATCCCACGCTCACTAGTGCATGGCAAAGCAGACCATTGTGGGAAACACAGCGATTCTGCTCCATTTCTAGGAGGCCTTTCTTTCCTCACTGCATCAGACTGTGTCTTTATCTCCAACACACAAAGGGCAGCTTTGAGTTAATAGTGAAAATAATCTAATATTGTAGCTATTTAACATATGTTTCTCATATTTTTAAAGGTCTCCAAAATAAGATATTAGAGGAAACATTGCTCAATGTGTGTTGATTTGAAACATAGTGATCTCTGTTGCCAGGAAAGGTACACTGATCTAAACAGACAAACCATGGCTACATCTGGCACCTGCCACAGCTTATTCACTGGAATTTAGCTCAACAATCTCTGATGCAGCTTTTGTTGGCACGATGAACCACACTTGAAAAGCAAAACAAATGGCTGCCCAAAACAATCAGCCTTAGAGAATCCAACTGAAGTACCTGATACTTATTAGCTTAACACGCTAACAGAGTCCTCAGTGCTCTCCTTTCCCATTTAACTGTTGTGTACAAGAGACCTGATTCTCAGGTGAGCCGGTCTCAAGTGGGTCCGACTCGGATGGTTTACTGTCGAGTCTCCTGGGAACTGAAGGATAGGATGTCAGCTGCTGCTTCCTGCTATAGCCAGTAACAGGAACTGGCAGTGTTCCAGTGTGTGAGTGTGTGTGTGTTGTCAGACTGAAGACTGGGCAACGAGCCCAGGTACAGCAGAGCCCAGGTGTTCCTCTATGAAGAACACAATGAGCGTGTGCAAACATGGAGGGACAGACAGGCAAATGGAGAGGGACTGGTATCAGAGAGCGCACCTGTTGAGCACCTGCCCTATCCGCTCTTGACACACTGATTACGGATGCAGAACTGAACACACACACACACACAAAAAACTTGATTACATTTTCTCCAAATAGCAAATATTGTAGTACCTTAAAGGACGATTTATGATATATTTAGGGTTTAACATGGACTTTTCTATCAGATCAAACTGCTTTTTTAGTATTTCCAAGTTTTCTATCACTCTCTCCCTGCCTTCCATCGCTCTCCCGCTGAGTTCTTCAGTCTCTGTGTCATTAGGCAGCGCATCAGGGATTAAGAAGGGGATGGGGGGGATGTGATTCGCAGTAGAATCCGCTAAATCTGGCATTACCACACACCTCACAAAGCACAGGGGAGTTTCTAATCCACCGCACAGCACAATCCTGCTAATGCATTCATATCAGACACACAGGCAACAGAGGTCGGCAGAGAATTAAACACCAGAGCATTACTGTCAAGTTTGGTGTTTAAATGGTCATGTCCGTTTTTCACATTAAAGTCTGCCGATTACTGCGGTAATGTGGTAGATAGGTAGGAAGATGGTTTGTAACTTCAACATATTTCTACTACACATCAGTATTCTACATTACTGTGCACTCAGAGTTATTTAGCACATTATGATATAGGGTAGTGCTTTAAATATGCAACACATCATCCTGAGAGCTAAGCTTTTATGTCTTCTTTCATTATGACCCCCTGACTCTGGATGTATGCTTCATGATATTAATCCATACATATTTTAATTTTTGAGCAGAAGCAGTGAAAAAATTCAGCAAATCAATGAGATGTGGAAGAATAAATGGGGGAAAGTGGGGAGAGAGAAAAAGGGAGGAGACATTGTGTGAGAGACTAGCAGTAGTACTTTGTGACATGCATCATCGGCCCTGTCTTCTCACTATATCTCCCTAATGGGAGCGCAGCAGGGTGTGCTTGTGTGTGTATGTGTGTGTGTGTGTGAGAGAGAAATAGAGAGATAGGGAAGGAGCAATGAGTCTCCCTGTCAGAGTGACTAGTGAAGACTGTGTGTGTGTGTGTGTGTGTGTGTGTGTGTGTGTGTGTGTGTGTGTGTGTGTGTGTGTGTGTGTGTGTGTGTGTGTGTGTGTGTGTGTGTGTGTGTGTGTGTGTGTGTGTGTGTGTGTGTGTGTGTGTGTGTGTGAGTGACAGAGATAGGTACTAAATGAGCTCCTGGCGGGACTGACCATCCTCACTTCTCACCGGTCCGTCAGAGAGACTGAGCGCTCCACTGGAGCATAGCCAAAGGCACTGTGCTGAATACTGAAAATACACACACACACACGGACACACACATGGACACACTCAGGAGAAAGGCGACTGCAAAAGCCCCTCTGTATTCTCACACACAAAAAAATTGCTCCAAACCAGAGACAAAACAGAAAGTACGCAGAGGTCAACGTGTATCTATGTTCACATGACGTCATGGTGCCCTCAGAAAATGTGACAAAATGCACGTGTTTGTTTATGTCTAAAATAAATAACATGAGAGCCAAACCTAGCATACTTGAAATGCGCAGTGTCGAGTTCACCAGCAGTCATAATTATGATTCATGTCTCGGTAAACAGCCTTGTATGTATAAGAACGTTTCCTACTGGCTTAAGTGTGGGAAAGTGCGGCAAGACGTTTTTTTTGTGTACGTGTGTGATGGCGTGTGTGTTGCATATGCAAGTTTGAAGCTAAGTATAATTACTCTTGGTGACATCCCTCACATGACTAATGAGCAGGATTTGGGTGCGTGGCGTCTAGCTCATTTGTCACAGGATGGTAGGTAAAGCTTTGGTGCGTTCAACTCCTGTGGAAGCTGCTAAGGTCACGCTAAACACTCATACAATGCTACTGCTGATTAATTTCCTACGTTTGCCTGCGGTGTGCAGGAGTCAGTGAAATGCCGTCAATTAGCAGAGATATGTTGGACGAGGAGTGCTGACATCACACATGTCCTTTTGTTATGGTCGTGGATTATCTGTGTGTAAGGAAATCCTGCAGCAACATCCTACCAGCTACACTTGTTGACACACAGGCTCTTTTTAAGGAAAGGCCATGACAATTAGACCGATAAAGACCTTACTATAGTCAATTCCATTAAACAACCAATCGCTGATAGAACACAGATGTTTATTACTTGAATTAAAGATAATTAAAAGAAGAAATAGCTCAATTAAACCCAATAAAAGTGTATACACAATGGGATTTATTTTACTTTTAACACTCAAGGTAACGACAACCTGTATTGTACAGATAAATATAAACCTTCAAGGATAAAAAAGTATAAAACGTTTCTGGTAGATAAGCTAATGTCAAGTTGTTATTTTAAGAATACCCTGCTTGATCAGCTGCCAAAATGTTTCAATGCAACACTACGATTTAAAATGTGCAATAAGCATATACTGTTGTCCATTTTTATACTGTTAAGTTTTATGGGTGCAATAGAGGAAACATACTTAGAGTTTTCATCTTTCAAACCATAGATATTCAACACTGACTGTTGATTTCACTGTGATATAAAGCACTTTGTGTTCAACTTTAATGAGAACTATTAAAACAACAAAAGCCAGAAATATTTAATCTAATGTAAACTCAGAAGCTGACACGTCTTTAACACTTAAGATCTCATATAAATGATAGAAATACATTTATTGAAAAGGTGCTTTAATCTCCTTTCACATTATGTATATATCTTCACAGAAAGATACATGGTTTTAATCTTCAAAGCAATTTGACAAAAAACACAAAGAAAATATATCACCACACAGTAACCGAGAAATAATGACAAAACAAACCTTACAAATGTTTGTATAGCAATTCAAATGCCAATTCAAAAAGCAGTAAAATAATTTGCACCTCATATTTCAAAAGGTGGTTCTGAATAAATATGTTGTCCTGCGAGATCCTATGCATTGTGTGGATGTCAGAGCTCATGTAGTATGTAATGGTGACCTTTTAGATAACAGGTGTCAACTATGAAGGTCTGTTAGGTCGGGAAATCTATTGTTACACATGTGAGTGACTGTGGGGTTCATCTGAACACGTGAGGCACAGACACAAGACTTGTTATTAAAAGAGGCATGGTCGAGGGAAAGGGGGGGGGGGGGGACATGTCAGATATAAGCAACAAGGCCTCTTGTATATTTGCTATTAGCCTTTCATGCATCATACATGTTGTAACTTCTTTTATTTAAGGCAGTAAAAACATTTGTTTATTTGCTTCTTGACAGAAGTTAAGGGTAAAATGTTGAAGGCAAGGCAAGTTTATTTATATAGCACTTTTCAATACCAGGCAATTCAAAGTGCTTTACAAAAAATGAAAGACATTAAGAAAATGGCATTTAAAATCATTAAAAAGAAAAGCGAATAAAATAAACATTAAAAGAAAAAATACATGGATAAAAGTTACAGTGCAGTCTAAGATATGAATAGTTCAATTAAAAGCAGCGATAAAAAGAAAAGTCTTCATTCTGGATTTAAAAGTAGTCAGAGTTGCAGCGGACCTGCAGGTTTCTGGGAGTTTGTTACAGATGTTTGGAGCATAATAACTGAATGCTGCTTCCCCATGTTTAGTTCTGACTCTGGGGACAGAAAGCTGACCAGTCCCTGAAGACCTGAGAGATCTGGATGGTTCATAATTTAGCAGGAGGTCAGAAATGTATTTTGGGCCTAAACCATTCAGTGCTTTATAAACCAGCAGCAGTATTTTGAAATCTATTCTTTGACTCACAGGAAGCCAGTGTAAAGACTTCAGAACAGGAGTGATGTGATCCACTTTCTTAGTGTTAGTGAGGACTCGAGCAGCGGCGTTCTGAATCAGCTGCAGCTTTCTAATATATTTTTTAGTGAGACCTGTGAAGACACCATTGCAGTAGTCCAGTCTACTGAAGATAAAAGCATGGACAAGTGTTTTCAAATCTTGCTGTGACATTAGTCTTTTAATCCTAGATATATTCTTTAGGTGATTGTAGCCTGATTTAGTAACTGTTTTAATGTGACTGTTGAAACTCAGGTCAGAGTCCATGACTACACCTAGATTTCTGGCTCTATCTGTTGTTTTGAACATTGCAGACTGAAGCTCAGCGCTAACTTTTATACGTTCTGCCTTGGCTACAAAAACCATTACCTCAGTTTTATCTTTGTTTAATTGGAGAAAGTTCTGACACATCCAGTCATTGATTTGTTCAATGCACTTACTCAGTGTTTGAATTGGAGCATAGTCTCCTGGTGAAATTGTTACGTAAATTTGTGTGTCATCCGCATAGCTATGGTAACTTATTTTGTTGTTCTTCATTATCTGAGCCAGTGGTAGCATGTAGACGTTAAAGAGAAGGAGCCCCAAGATGGAGCCTTGAGGTACTCCACATGTCATATTTGTCAACTCAGATGTGTATTTACCTATAGAAACAAAGTTGTTTCTGTCCTTTAAGTAGGATTCAAACCAATTTAGAACTGTTTCAGAAAGTCCCACCCAGTTTTCCAGTCGGTCTAGTAATATGTTGTGGTCAACAGTGTCAAACGCAGCACTGAGATCTAATAATACTAACACTGAAGTTCTGCCACTGTCTGTGTTTAAGTGGATGTCATTAAAGACCTTTACAAGAGCAGTCTCAGTGCTGTGGTTTGGACGAAAGCCTGACTGGAACACATCCAAACAGTTATTTAAATGCAAGAAGTTACTCAACTGTTGAAAAGCAACAATGATTCAATGATTTTACCTAGAAATGGGAGGTTTGATATGGGCCTGAAGGTCCATTGAAGGTAAAAAAGCAAATGCTTTTATTTTGAAGTGCAAGTATGTGTTCTGCTTTTGCTCCTTCCTGTTTTGATATAGAAATGAATACGTGTATGTCGAGTGCATTTTCTCCGTCTTCCACCGTTCTTGTTGGAA
>CADEHL010000921.1:0-20931 GCA_902827135.1 Harpagifer antarcticus
AAACGACGTTTCGTTTTCATAGTGCACTCTGCGTCTCGTTGAAATGACGATAATAATATTACATCTAACTTTATCTGCTTGATCCATAACACCGTAAATACTGTCCTTATTTTTATAATCTTGTCTGTTATTTTCTCCAGAATAGATTCCATTTTATTTAATAATAGTTCTGTTACCTCGAGAAAAACTAAATACTTAACCCATGAACTTGAAGTAATGGAATAAAAAATATTTGTTAGTATTGCCTTTATTATTTCAGAGAATACTTAAAAACAATCATATTTATAACTAAAGATATGTCGCAGTGTTCTCACAGCATTGGTAATCACTTTTCAAATGAAGAGTGAAAAAATTCAACTAGATAATTTCCTCAGCATGAGGAACAATCATATTTAGTTTAGTTTGTTCTCACCGACAAAGCAGCAATCCCACTGGGCCCGACGTCGCCCTGAAACACAAACACCGTTCTGCTTTACTGTTCCTTTGCATGTTAAGTGAAAGACAAACATGAACTGAAACAAATCTGTGGTGTTCTGGGGGAAATTGAGATGCAACCAAATTCACTCCACCAGGTGCCAAAGCATCACAGTTTGAAATACTTACAGATATTCCTGGATACTGAATGTAGTAGACGGCGGGATCTCCTGGAAACCCCTTCAGTCCTGAGAAACCCTGCAGAATAAAACACACTTTAATATACTGTACAGCACAGAGTTGCAGGATGTCGTATTTCCGTGTTGGTCCCTAAAGGCAGCATCTCTCTGGTCAACAATGACGGTCACATGACTTCACGTCACGACCGCTAAGCTAAAGGAGGCTAATGTTGGGCTATAAAGGAACTACAGCACGGTCACATGACTTCAGGTCACCACCGCTAAGCTAAAGGAGGCTAATGTTGGGCTATAAGGGAACTACAGCACGGTCACATGACTTCACGTCACCACCGCTAAGCTAAAGGAGGCTAATGTTGGGCTATAAAGGAACTACAGCACGGTCACATGACTTCCCGTCACCTCCGCTAAGCTAAAGGTGGCTAATGTTGGGCTATAAAGGAACTACAGCACGGTCACATGACTTCACGTCACCACCGCTAAGCTAAAGGAGGCTAATGTGGGCTATAAAGGACTACAGCACGGTCACATGACTTCACGTCACCACCGCTAAGCTAAAGAAGGCTAATGTTGGGCTATAAAGGAACTATAGCACGGTCACATGACTTCACGTCACGACCGCTAAGCTAAAGGAGGCTAATGTTGGGCTATAAAGGAACTACAGCACGGTCACATGACTTCACGTCACCACCGCTAAGCTAAAGGAGGCTAATGTTGGGCTATAAGGGAACTACAGCAGGGTCACATGACTTCACGTCACCACCGCTAAGCTAAAGGAGGATAATGTTGGGCTATAAAGGAACTACAGCACGGTCACATGACTTCCCGTCACCTCCGCTAAGCTAAAGGAGGCTAATGTTGGGCTATAAAGGAAATACAGCACGGTCACATGACTTCCCGTCACCTCCGCTAAGCTAAAGGTGGCTAATGTTGGGCTATAAAGGAACTACAGCACGGTCACATGACTTCACGTCACCACCGCTAAGCTAAAGAAGGCTAATGTTGGGCTATAAAGGAACTATAGCACGGTCACATGACTTCACGTCACCACCGCTAAGCTAAAGGTGGCTAATGTTGGGCTATAAAGGAACTACAGCACGGTCACATGACTTCACGTCACGCACCGCTAAGCTAAAGGTGGCTAATGTTGGGCTATAAAGGAACTACAGCACGGTCACATGACTTCACGTCACCACCGCTAAGCTAAAGGTGGCTAATGTTGGGCTATAAAGGGAACTACAGCACGGTCACATGACTTCACGTCACCACCGCTAAGCTAAAGGTGGCTAATGTTGGGCTATAAAGGAACTACAGCACGGTCACATGACTTCACGTGACCACCGCTAAGCTAAAGGTGGCTAATGTTGGGCTATAAAGGAACTACAGCACGGTCACATGACTTCACGTCACCACCGCTAAGCTAAAGGTGGCTAATGTTGGGCTATAAAGGAACTACAGCACGGTCACATGACTTCACGGCACCACCATTGATCTAGAATAATTGTTTTGTAGTATAATCATAATGTTTTCATGTTTGTATTTGTGACTCTGACCGGTTCTCCATAAGTTCCTTGTTGTCCAGAAATCCCAGGATCTCCTCTCTCTCCTCTGGTTCCGTTACACCCGTCCAGACCTGGAAACCCTGGACCTCCAGCTGGACCCGGGTGACCCTGAACACAAACATTGATTTTATCAACCTCATCATCATGTGCAGAGCTGGGAAGTATCGGAGTACAAATATTTTGTTACTGTACTTAAGTACATTTTTCTGGTATCAGTACTTTACTCCACAGCTTATTTTTCGACGACTTTTTACTTTCTACTTCTTACATGTTGAACCCAAATACCTGTACTTTCTACTTCTTACATGTTGAACCCAAATACCTGTACTTTCTACTTCTTACATGTTGAACTCAAATACCTGTACTTTCTACTTCTTACATGTTGAACTCAAATACCTGTACTTTCTACTTCTTACATGTTGAACACAAATACCTGTACTTTCTACTTCTTACATGTTGAACCAAATACCTGTACTTTCTACTTCTTACATGTTGAACACAAATACCTGTACTTTCTACTTCTTACATGTTGAACCCAAATACCTGTACTTTCTACTTCTTACATGTTGAACTCAAATACCTGTACTTTCTACTTCTACATGTTGAACACAAATACCTGTACTTTCTACTTCTTACATGTTGAACACAAATACCTGTACTTTCTACTTCTTACATGTTGAACTCAAATACCTGTACTTTCTACTTCTTACATGTTGAACAACTACCTGTACTTTCTACTTCTTACATGTTGAACCAAATACCTGTACTTTCTACTTCTTACATGTTGAACCAAATACCTGTACTTTCTACTCCTTACATGTTGAACACAAATACCTGTACTTTCTACTTCTTACATGTTGAACACAAATACCTGTACTTTCTACTTCTTACATGTTGAACTCAAATACCTGTACTTTCTACTCCTTACATGTTGAACACAAATACCTGTACTTTCTACTTCACATGTTGAACCAAATACCTGTACTTTCTACTTCTTACATGTTGAACACAAATACCTGTACTTTCTACTTCTTACATGTTGAACACAAATACCTGTACTTTCTACTTCTTACATGTTGAACACAAATACCTGTACTTTCTACTTCTTACATGTTGAACCAAATACCTGTACTTTCTACTTCTTACATGTTGAACTCAAATACCTGTACTTTCTACTTCTTACATGTTGAACCAAATACCTGTACTTTCTACTTCTTACATGTTGAACACAAATACCTGTACTTTCTACTTCTTACATGTTGAACCAAATACCTGTACTTTCTACTTCTTACATGTTGAACCAAATACCTGTACTTTCTACTTACATGTTGAACCAAATACCTGTACTTTCTACTTCTTACATGTTGAACCAAATACCTGTACTTTCTACTTCTTACATGTTGAACTCAAATACCTGTACTTTCTACTTCTTACATGTTGAACTCAAATACCTGTACTTTCTACTTCTTACATGTTGAACTCAAATACCTGTACTTTCTACTTCTTACATGTTGAACCAAATACCTGTACTTTCTACTTCTTACATGTTGAACTCAAATACCTGTACTTTCTACTTCTTACATGTTGAACCAAATACCTGTACTTTCTACTTCTTACATGTTGAACCAAATACCTGTACTTTCTACTTCTTACATGTTGAACAAATACCTGTACTTTCTACTTCTTACATGTTGAACTCAAATACCTGTACTTTCTACTTCTTACATGTTGAACCAAATACCTGTACTTTCTACTTCTTACATGTTGAACAAATACCTGTACTTTCTACTTCTTACATGTTGAACCAAATACCTGTACTTTCTACTTCTTACATGTTGAACAAATACCTGTACTTTCTACTTCACATGTTGAACCAAATACCTGTACTTTCTACTTCTTACATGTTGAACTCAAATACCTGTACTTTCTACTTCTTACATGTTGAACTCAAATACCTGTACTTTCTACTTCTCACATGTTGAACCAAATACCTGTACTTTCTACTTCTTACATGTTGAACAAATACCTGTACTTTCTACTTCTTACATGTTGAACCCAAATACCTGTACTTTCTACTTCTTACATGTTGAACAAATACCTGTACTTTCTACTTCTTACATGTTGAACCAAATACCTGTACTTTCTACTTCTTACATGTTGAACTCAAATACCTGTACTTTCTACTTCTTACATGTTGAACCAAATACCTGTACTTTCTACTTCTTACATGTTGAACTCAAATACCTGTACTTTCTACTTCTTACATGTTGAACTCAAATACCTGTACTTTCTACTTCTACATGTTGAACCAAATACCTGTACTTTCTACTTCTTACATGTTGAACTCAAATACCTGTACTTTCTACTTCTTACATGTTGAACACCAAATACCTGTACTTTCTACTTCTTACATGTTGAACCAAATACCTGTACTTTCTACTTCTTACATGTTGAACTCAAATACCTGTACTTTCTACTTCTTACATGTTGAACCAAATACCTGTACTTTCTACTTCTTACATGTTGAACCAAATACCTGTACTTTCTACTTCTTACATGTTGAACCAAATACCTGTACTTTCTACTTCTTACATGTTGAACACAAATACCTGTACTTTCTACTTCTTACATGTTGAACCAAATACCTGTACTTTCTACTTCTTACATGTTGAACTCAAATACCTGTACTTTCTACTTCTTACATGTTGAACAAATACCTGTACTTTCTACTTCTTACATGTTGAACCAAATACCTGTACTTTCTACTTCTTACATGTTGAACCAAATACCTGTACTTTCTACTTCTTACATGTTGAACCAAATACCTGTACTTTCTACTTCTTACATGTTGAACAAATACCTGTACTTTCTACTTCTTACATGTTGAACCAAATACCTGTACTTTCTACTTCTCACATGTTGAACCAAATACCTGTACTTTCTACTTCTTACATGTTGAACAAATACCTGTACTTTCTACTTCTTACATGTTGAACACAAATACCTGTACTTTCTACTTCTTACATGTTGAACCAAATACCTGTTTCTACTTCTTACATGTTGAACCAAATACCTGTACTTTCTACTTCTTACATGTTGAACCAAATACCTGTACTTTCTACTTCTTACATGTTGAACCAAATACCTGTACTTTCTACTTCTTACATGTTGAACAAATACCTGTACTTTCTACTTCTTACATGTTGAACCAAATACCTGTACTTTCTACTTCTTACATGTTGAACCAAATACCTGTACTTTCTACTTCTTACATGTTGAACTCAAATACCTGTACTTTCTACTTCTTACATGTTGAACTCAAATACCTGTACTTTCTACTTCTTACTTCTTACATTTGAACCAAATACCTGTACTTTCTACTTCTTACATGTTGAACTCAAACATACCTGTACTTTCTACTTCTTACATGTTGAACTCAAATACCTGTACTTTCTACTTCTTACATGTTGAACTCAAATACCTGTACTTTCTACTTCTTACATGTTGAACAAATACCTGTACTTTCTACTTCTACTTCTTACATGTTGAACTCAAATACCTGTACTTTCTACTTCTTACATGTTGAACTCAAATACCTGTACTTTCTACTTCTTACATGTTGAACTCAAATACCTGTACTTTCTACTTCTTACATGTTGAACCAAATACCTGTACTTTCTACTTCTTACATGTTGAACTCAAATACCTGTACTTTCTACTTCTTACATGTTGAACTCAAATACCTGTACTTTCTACTTCTTACATGTTGAACTCAAATACCTGTACTTTCTACTTCTTACATGTTGAACCAAATACCTGTACTTTCTACTTCTTACATGTTGAACCAAATACCTGTACTTTCTACTTCTCTTATGTTGAACACAAATACCTGTACTTTCTACTTCTTACATGTTGAACTCAAATACCTGTACTTTCTACTTCTTACATGTTGAACCAAATACCTGTACTTTCTACTTCTTACATGTTGAACCAAATACCTGTACTTTCTACTTCTTACATGTTGAACCAAAACCTGTACTTTCTACTTCTTACATGTTGAACTCAAATACCTGTACTTTCTACTTCTTACATGTTGAACCAAATACCTGTACTTTCTACTTCTTACATGTTGAACTCAAATACCTGTACTTTCTACTTCTTACATGTTGAACCAAATACCTGTACTTTCTACTTCTTACATGTTGAACCAAATACCTGTACTTTCTACTTCTTACATGTTGAACAAATACCTGTACTTTCTACTTCTTACATGTTGAACTCAAATACCTGTACTTTCTACTTCTTACATGTTGAACCAAATACCTGTACTTTCTACTTCTTACATGTTGAACCAAATACCTGTACTTTCTACTTCTTACATGTTGAACCAAATACCTGTACTTTCTACTTCTTACATGTTGAACCAAATACCTGTACTTTCTACTTCTTACATGTTGAACCAAATACCTGTACTTTCTACTTCTTACATGTTGAACTCAAATACCTGTACTTTCTACTTCTTACATGTTGAACCAAATACCTGTACTTTCTACTTCTTACATGTTGAACTCAAATACCTGTACTTTCTACTTCTTACATGTTGAACTCAAATACCTGTACTTTCTACTTCTTACATGTTGAACTCAAATACCTGTACTTTCTACTTCTTACATGTTGAACCAAATACCTGTACTTTCTACTTCTTACATGTTGAACTCAAATACCTGTACTTTCTACTTCTTACATGTTGAACCAAATACCTGTACTTTCTACTTCTTACATGTTGAACTCAAATACCTGTACTTTCTACTTCTTACATGTTGAACTCAAATACCTGTACTTTCTACTTCTTACATGTTGAACTCAAATACCTGTACTTTCTACTTCTTACATGTTGAACTCAAATACCTGTACTTTCTACTTCTTACATGTTGAACAAATACCTGTACTTTCTACTTCTTACATGTTGAACCAAATACCTGTACTTTCTACTTCTTACATGTTGAACCAAATACCTGTACTTTCTACTTCTTACATGTTGAACTCAAATACCTGTACTTTCTACTTCTTACATGTTGAACTCAAATACCTGTACTTTCTACTTCTTACATGTTGAACTCAAATACCTGTACTTTCTACTTCTTACATGTTGAACCAAATACCTGTACTTTCTACTTCTTACATGTTGAACCAAATACCTGTACTTTCTACTTCTTACATGTTGAACCAAATACCTGTACTTTCTACTTCTTACATGTTGAACTCAAATACCTGTACTTTCTACTTCTTACATGTTGAACTCAAATACCTGTACTTTCTACTTCTTACATGTTGAACCAATACCTGTACTTTCTACGTCGTACATGTTGAACTGCAAAATACATGTACATTTCTACTTCTTACATGTGAACCAAATACATGTACTTTCTACTTCTATACATGTTGACTCAAATAACCTGTACTTCTACTTCTTACATGTTGAACTCAAATACCTGTACTTTCTACTTCTTACATGTTAACTCAAATACCTGTACTTTCCTACTTCTTACATGTTGAACTCAAATACCTGTACTTCCTACTTCTACATGTTGAACTCAAATACCTGTACTTTCTACTGCTAACATGTTTAACATCAAATACCTGTACTTTCTACTTCTTACATGTTGAACTCAAATACCTGTACTTTCTACTTCTTACATGTTGAACTCAAATACCTGTACTTTCTTCTACTTCTTACATGTTGAACTCAAATACCTGTACTTTCTACTTCTTACATGTTGAACTCAAATACCTGTACTTTCTACTTCTTACATGTTGAACTCAAATACCTGTACTTTCTACTTCTTACAATGTTGAACTCAATACCTGTACTTCTACTTCTTACATGTTGAACACAAATACCTGTACTTTCTACTTCTTACATGTTGAACTCAAATACCCTGTACTTTCTACTTCTTACATGTTGAACTCAAATACCTGTACTTTCCTACTTCTTACATGTTGAACTCAAATACCTTGTACTTCCTACTTCTTACATGTTGAACTCAAATACCTGTACTGTCTACTTCTTACATGTTGAACTCAAATACATGTACTTTCTACTTCTTACATGTTGAACTCAAATACCTGTACTTTCTACTTCTTACATGTTGACCCAAATACCTGTACTTTCTACTTCTTACATGTTGAACTCAAATACCTGTACTTTCTACTTCTTACATGTTGAACTCAAATACCTGTACTTTCTACTTCTTACATGTTGAACTCAAATACCTGTACTTTCTACTTCTTACATGTTGAACTCAAATACCTGTACTTTCTACTTCTTACATGTTGAACTCAAATACCTGTACTTTCTACTTACATGTTGAACTCAAATACCTGTACTTTCTACTTCTTACATGTTGAACTCAAATACCTGTACTTTCTACTTCTTACATGTTGAACTCAAATACCTGTACTTTCTACTTCTACTACATGTTGAACTCAAATACCTGTACTTTCTACTTCTTACATGTTGAACACAAATACCTGTACTTTCTACTTTTACATGTTGAACTCAAATACCTGTACTTTCTACTTCTCTCATTTCCCAAACAGCTGGTTCCTTTAGTCTGAATGTGGTGTTTTGATGCGTGATCATTATTCTTTAGAGTCATTGCCTATTGATTTGAACACGATCCGTGTATCCATCACTTCCTGGTCTTCTCTAAAGAAGAGGGACCAATGGAAACGTTGTCATGTTGCCGTTGTTCAGCATGGAAACATTCATTAGCTAACAATGACATTATTGTTCTATTGATATAAAGGGAGGTCAGGTACTCTTTAAAGCAGCTGCTAGTTATGGGTACTTTCTACTGAAGTACACTTCAAAGCCTCTTTACTTTGACTTGAGTAAAGACGTTTAGTCAGTACTTCTACTTTCACCAGAGTATTTAAAAACGAGCATCTGTACTTCTACTTGAGTAAAGGATGTGTGTACTTCTACTTGAGTAAAGGATGTGTGTACTTCTACTTGAGTAAAGGATGTCTGTACTTCTACTTGAGTAAAGGATGTGTGTACTTCTACTTGAGTACAGGATGTGTGTACTTCTACTTGAGTAAAGGATGTGTGTACTTCTACTTGAGTACAGGATGTGTGTACTTCTACTTGAGTACAGGATGTGTGTACTTCTACTTGAGTAAAGGATGTGTGTACTTCTACTTGAGTAAAGGATGTGTGTACTTCTGCTTGAGTAAAGGATGTGTGTACTTCTACTTGAGTAAAGGATGTCTGTACTTCTGCTTGAGTAAAGGATGTGTGTACTTCTACTCGAGTAAAGGATGTGTGTACTTCTACTCGAGTAAAGGATGTGTGTACTTCTACTCGAGTAAAGGATGCGTGTACTTTTACTTGAGTAAAGGAAGTGTGTACTTCTGCTTGAGTAAAGGATGTGTGTACTTCTACTCGAGGAAGGATGTGTGTACTTCTACTTGAGTAAAGGATGTCTGTACTTCTACTTGAGTAAAGGATGTGTGTACTTCTACTTGAGTACAGGATGTGTGTACTTCTACTTGAGTAAAGGATGTGTGTACTTCTACTTGAGTACAGGATGTGTGTACTTCTACTTGAGTACAGGATGTGTGTACTTCTACTTGAGTAAAGGATGTGTGTACTTCTACTTGAGTAAAGGATGTGTGTACTTCTGCTTGAGTAAAGGATGTGTGTACTTCTACTTGAGTAAAGGATGTCTGTACTTCTGCTTGAGTAAAGGATGTGTGTACTTCTACTCGAGTAAAGGATGTGTGTACTTCTACTCGAGTAAAGGATGTGTGTACTTCTACTCGAGTAAAGGATGCGTGTACTTTTACTTGAGTAAAGGAAGTGTGTACTTCTGCTTGAGTAAAGGATGTGTGTACTTCTACTCGAGGAAAGGATGTGTGTACTTCTACTTGAGTAAAGGATGTGTGTACTTCTACTCAAGTAAAGGATGTGTGTACTTCTGCTTGAGTAAAGGATGTGTGTACTTCTACTTGAGTAAAGGATGTGTGTACTTCTACTTGAGTAAAGGATGTGTGTACTTCTGCTTGAGTAAAGGATGTGTGTACTTCTACTTGAGTAAAGGATGTGTGTACTTCTGCTTGAGTAAAGGATGTGTGTACTTCTACTCGAGTAAAGGATGTGTGTACTTCTACTCGAGTAAAGGATGTGTGTACTTCTACTTGAGTAAAGGAAGTGTGTACTTCTGCTTGAGTAAAGGATGTGTGTACTTCTACTTGAGTAAAGGAAGTGTGTACTTCTGCTTGAGTAAAGGATGTGTGTACTTCTACTTGAGTAAAGGATGTCTGTACTTGTGCTTGAGTAAAGGATGTGTGTACTTCTACTTGAGTAAAGGATGTGTGTACTTCTGCTTGAGTAAAGGATGTGTGTACTTCTGCTTGAGTAAAGGATGTGTGTACTTCTGCTTGAGTAAAGGATGTGTGTACTTCTGCTTGAGTAAAGGATGTGTGTACTTCTACTTGAGTAAAGGATGTCTGTACTTGTGCTTGAGTAAAGGATGTGTGTACTTCTGCTTGAGTAAAGGATGTGTGTACTTCTACTTGAGTAAAGGATGTCTGTACTTGTGCTTGAGTAAAGGATGTCTGTACTTGTGCTTGAGTAAAGGATGTGTGTACTTCTGCTTGAGTAAAGGATGTGTGTACTTCTACTTGAGTAAAGGATGTCTGTACTTGTGCTTGAGTAAAGGATGTGTGGACTTCTACTTGAGTAAAGGATGTGTGTACTTCTACTTGAGTAAAGGATGTGTGTACTTGTCGCTGTGTTTCTGATCGTTAGGACCTCAGAATCAGAGGACGATATTTGTCTCTGGGGGGAAATTAGACTCCATTTGAAGTGCATTTGATTTGCTCTTAAGGTGCTTTTTAATTAGAGTTTGATTGAGTAAGTGATATGTCTGGGCCAATGAGGTGAGAGAATGAGAGGGGGCGGGGTTCTTACCGGGACTCCTTCTAAACCGGGAAAACCAGGAACGCCGAAATTTCCCTGAAACAAAAACAGAAGTTAAAATGAAGTTCTTCACCAGCAACATGTCTTCTCTCTCCCTCAACGTTTTACTTTTCCACAACAACTTTCTCCTTTCTAAAAACATGTTTCCAAGAACTTTCTATTCCTTTCCATCTTTTTACTTTTTCGCCATCAACTCTATACCCTTCTTGCACTCCTCGGTGTAAAGCGTATGAAAGTAAAACAATCGGATTATCTGACGTCATATGTAAACATCAGAGAGTCGGCCATCTTCCATCCATCCATCTTCTTCCGCTTATCCGTGGTCGGGTCTCGGGGGTAGCAGTTCCAGCAGAGAGCCCCAAACGTTCCTTTCCCCTCATCAACCAGCTCTGACTGGGGGGTCCCAAGGCGCTCCCAGGCCAGTGAAGAGATATAATCCCTCCACCTGGTCCTAGGTCTACCCCTTGGTCTCTTCCCAGCTGGACGTGCCTGGAACACCTCCCTAGGTGCCCAGGTGGCATCCTAACTAGGTGCCCGAACCACCTCAACTGGCTCCTTTCGACGCGAAGGAGGAGCGGCTCAACTCCGAGTCCCTCCCGGATGACCGAACTTCTCACCTTATCCCTAAGGGAGACACCAGCCACCCTGCGGAGAAAACCCATCTCGGCCGCTTGTATCCGCGATCTGGTTCTTTGGGTCCTGACCCATCCTTCATGACCATAGGTGAGGGTAGGAAGGGAAATGGCCCGGTAGACAGAGAGCTTTGCCTTCTGGCTCAGCTCCCTTTTCGTCACAACGGTGCGGTAAAGCGACTGCAGTACCGCTCCCGCTGCTCCGATTCTCCGGCCCATCTCACGCTCCATTGTTCCCTCACTCGAGAACAAGACCCCAAGATACTTGAACTCCTTCACTTGGGGTGAGGACTCATTCCCTACTTGGAGTGGACAGTCCATCGGTTTCCTGCTGAGAACCATGGCCTCAGATTTGGAGGTGCTGATCCTCATCCCAGCCGCTTCACACTCGGTTGCGAACCGATCCAGTGAGTGCTGAAGGTCGCAGACCGATGAAGCCATCAGAACCACATCATCTGCAAAAAGCAGTGGTGCAATCCTTAGCCCACCGAACTGCAGACCCCCCCCCCCCATGTCTATGCCTCGAAATCCGATCCATGTATATTACAAACAGGATTGGTGACAAAGCGCAGCCCTGGCGGAGGCCAACCCTCACCGGAAATGGGTCCAACTTACTGCAGAGGACCCGGACACAGCTCTTGCTTTGGGAGTACAGAGATTGGATGGCCCTGAGTAGAGACCCCCTCACCCCATACTCCCGCAGCACCTCCCACAGTAACTCCCTGGGAACCCGGTCATACGCCTTCTCCAAGTCCACAAAACACATGTAGACCGGATAAGCGTACTCCCAGGCCCCCTCCAGGATCCTTGCGAGAGTAAAAAGCTGATCCGTCGTTCCACGACCAGGACGGAATCCGCATTGTTCCTCCTCAATCTGAGGTTCGACAATCGGCCTGACCCTCCTTTCGAGTACCTTAGAGTGAACTTTCCCCGGGGAGGCTGAGTAGTGTGATGCCTCTGTAATTGGCACACACCCTCTGATCCCCCTTTTTAAAAAGGGGAACCACCACCCCGGTCTGCCACTCCTTCGGCACTGTTTCCGACTTCCACGCAATGTTGATGAGACGTGTCAACCATGACATTCCCTGAACACCCGGAGCCTTCAGCATTTCTGGGCGGATCTCATCCACCCCCGGGGCTTTGCCACTGTGGAGTTGTTTAACGACCTCAGTGACCTCCCCCCGGGAGATTGGTGTCGATCCCCCGTCATACTCCAGCTCTGCCTCTAACATAGAGGACGGAGTTGTCGGGTTCAGGAGTTCCTCAAAGTGTTCCTTCCAACGCCCTAACACTCCATCAGTTGAGGTCAACAACGTCCCATCCTTACTGTACACAGCTTGGATGGTTCCCTGCTTCCCCCTCCTGAGGTGTCGGACAGTTTTCCAGAACAACTTTGGTGCTGCCCGAAAGTCCTTCTCCATGTCTTCTCGAACTTCTCCCACACCCGCTGCTTTGCCTCGGCCATGGATGAGGCTGCTGCCCTTCGGGCCTGTCGGTACCTTGCAACTGCCTCGGGAGTCCCCCGGGATAACAAATCCCTGAAGGCCTCCTTCTTCAGTCGGACGGCTTCCCTGACCACCGGTGTTCGAGGGTTACCGCCCCTTGAGGCACCTAGGACCTTGAGACCACAGCTCCCCACCGCGGCTTCGGCAATAGAGGCTTTGAACACTGACCACTCTGGTTCAATGTCCCCAACCTCCACAGGGATGCCCGAAAAGCTCAGCCGGAGGTGTGAGTTGAAGGCCTCCTGAACTTGGGCCTCCTCCAGACGTTCCCAGTTCACCCGAACTACACGTTTGGGCTTACCAGGTCTATCCAGAGGCTTCCCCTGCCACTCGACCCAACTCACCACCCGAGTGTCCAAAACATACGGCCTCAGGTCCGATGATACGATAACGAAATCGATCATGGACCTTCTGCCTAGGGTGCTCTGGTACCACGTACACTTATAAGCATCCTTATGTTCGAACATGGTGTTTGTTATGGCCAATCCATGACTAGCACAGAAGTCCAGTAACAAACCACCACTCCGGTTCAGATCAGGGGGGCCGTTCCTCCCAATCACGCCCCTCCAAGTGTCTCCATCATTGCCCACATGTGCGTTGAAGTCTCCCAGCAAGACTAAAGAGTCCCCTTCAGGAGCCCGATACAGGACTCTTTCCAGGGTCTCCAAGAAGGCCGTATACTCTGAACTGCTGTTGGGTGCATAAGCACACACAACAGTCAGAGTTTTCCCCCCCATAACCCGCAGGCGTAGGGAGGTGACCCTCTCGTCCACTGGGGTAGACTCCAACAACGAAGCACCCAACCGGGGACTTGTGAGTATCCCCACACCCGCCCGGCGCCTCACACCTTGAGCAACTCCGGAGAAGAATAGAGTCCAACCCCTATCCAGAAGTAAGGTTCCAGAGCCGACGCTGTGCGTAGAGGTGAGCCCAACCAGATCCAACTGGTAACGCTCCACCTCCCGCACAAGCTCCGGCTCCTTCCCCCCCAGAGAGGTGACGTTCCACGTCCCCAAAGCCAGCTTCTGTCGTTTCCCGTAGGTGGTGGGCACGCGGGACGGAGAAGCGGAGGTGTTGCCCACGTTGCCTTTTTGGGCTGGGCCCGGCCGGGCTCCGTGGCAAGCCCGGCCACCAGACGCTCGCCGACGAGTCCTCCTTCTGGGCCTGGCTCCAGAAGGGGACCCCGGGCTTCCTCCGGGCCGGGTATCCTCACTTCTTGTTTTTTTCTTTCATGAGGTCTTTTTGAACCAATCTTAGTCTGGCCCCTTGCCTGAGACCAATTTGCCATGGGAGACCCTACCAGGAACACAAGGTTCCAGACAACACAGCCCCCAGGTTCATCAGGGCACACAAACCTCTCTACCACGGCAAGGTGCTGGTTCTTCAGAGAGGGTCGGCCATCTTGTGTTGAAATAATCTATATCATATGATCATGTGCTGCAAGCATGCTCATGAGTTTCATCCTTTAGTTTATCATGAGCACATGTCTGCCTGCAGCGTGTTATTAGCATAGGGTCTTATTAGCATAGGATCTTATTAGCATAGGGTCTAATTAGCATAGGGTCTTATTAGCATAGGGTCTTATTAGCATATGGTCTAATTAGCATAGGGTCTTATTAGCATAGGGTCTTATTAGCATAGGGTCTTATTAGCATAGGGTCTTATTAGCATAGTGTATTATTTAGCATAGGGTCTTATTAGCATAGGGTCTTATTAGCATAGGGTCTTATTAGCATAGGGTCTTATTTAGCATAGGGTCTTATTTAGCATAGGGTCTTATTAGCATATGGTCTAATTAGCATAGTGTCTTATTTAGCATATGGTCTTATTAGCATAGGGTCTTATTAGCATAGGGTCTTATTAGCATAGGGTCTTATTAGCATAGGGTCTTATTTAGCATAGGGTCTTATTTAGCATAGGGTCTTATTTAGCATATGGTCTAATTAGCATAGGGCCTATTTAGCATAGGGTCTTATTAGCATAGGGTCTTATTTAGCATAGGGTCTTATTAGCATAGGGTCTTATTTAGCATAGGGTCTTATTAGCATAGGGTCTTATTTAGCATAGGCTCTTATTTAGCATAGGGTCTTATTTAGCATAGGGTCTTATTAGCATAGGGTCTTATTAGCATAGGGTCTTATTAGCATAGGGTCTTATTTAGCATAGGGTCTTATTTAGCATATGGTCTAATTAGCATAGTGTCTTATTTAGCATATGGTCTTATTAGCATAGGCTCTTATTTAGCATAGGGTCTAATTAGCATAGGGTCTTATTTAGCATAGGGTCTAATTAGCATAGGGTCTAATTAGCATAGGGTCTTATTTAGCATAGGGTCTTATTTAGCATAGTGTCTTATTTAGCATAGGGTCTAATTAGCATAGGGTCTAATTAGCATAGGGTCTAATTAGCATAGGGTCTAATTAGCATAGGGTCTTGTAACATGTGTAAAAGCTATCGAGCTGTGTAAAAAGAAGTGTATAAAACCTGTGAGATTCTGTTGTTCAAATTTAAATAATTGGTTTAAACGACATAATAATAATGAGGACCGTCCGTTCAGTGATTCTGCAGAACACTCAGATGACCAGATCGCCCCTGGGCTTTCAACTAAAGACACAGCCACACATAAACTACAGCTCCTGGATAGCCTACTGCAATGTGTGAAGTGCGGGCGTGCTCCGGCGGCTTCACCCCTGATGGTTTCACCACGGAGCAAAGCAGCAGAAAGTCGCCTGGCGCTAAAGAGGGCGGGGCTGCGCTGCGTGCATGGCTTCCTTCTGCAGGGAACGGGGAGACGCGCTCTGCGGCGGCTCGTTCAGAATCCGGAAATACAATATTAAATATTTTGCACACTTCTTCCACTTCTTCCTAGTGTGCCGCTGGTTACGGTGCCGCGTGCCGCTGGTTACGGTACCGCGTGCCGCTGGTTACGGAGCCGCGTGCCACTGGTTACGGTGCCACGTGCCGCTGGTTACGGTGCCGCGTGCCGCTGGTTACGGTGCCGGTGCCGCGTGCCGCTGGTTACGGTGCCGCGTGCCGCTGGTTACGGTGCCGCGTGCCACTGGTTACGGTGCCGCGTGCCACTGGTTACGGTGCCGCGTGCCACTGGTTACGGTGCCGCGTGCCTAGGGTTGCCGACCCCTGGTCTAAGGTTTCGGATTCCATGACATGTCCAGATCAGAATAAAACAAACCGAGTCTCCTTTCAGCCCGGCGGCTCCGATTGGCCCCTCGTCTCCTCTCTGGGCCTTTTCTCCTGGAGGCCCCTGGGGGCCCGGGAAGCCGGGGGGCCCCTGAGGGCCCTGCTGCCCCAGAGGGCCTGGATACCCCTGCAGAACACACACGGTAAAGAAAACTCATGACTAACGGAGCGAAATGAACAGTGTAATATGCGTCTAATAGGGTGCATTCATATGGGTGTAATACAAGTCATAATGAAGTCATATGCGGGTCCATAAAGTGTTAACAGATTGTTGAATAATAATTATACTTTAAATCATTTGCAAAAGATATTCTGTATATTCCCATAGCTGTATATATACAGGAGAGAATGGGAGGATCAAAGGCCGTCAGGACATGAAAGTAATATAAATATAAAACACAGACAGAAAGAAATACCTGGGAAAAAAATACATTCTTTAACAAATGAACCTCTAAATAGTTTCACTTTTTGTTTCTGTTTCGCAGCTACAAATACTTGTAACAAATGATATATGTATTTAATCGTATTCATCCTTCTGACCACAGGAGGGCAGTGTTACACATCAATAACAACAACACATACCGACACACAGACACAGACACACACACACACACACACACACACACACACACACACACACAGACACACACACAGACCGAGCAGTGTGTGTTTGAACAGCAGCTTAGACGGTCAGGATGTTAAATCTGATGGAATGTTCCTTTAAATCAGCAGACATCAGATTACAGTGACACACACACACACATGCACACACACACACACACACACACACACACACACACACACACACACACACACACACACACACACACAGGAATGAGTGTGTGAGAGATTTCTGCAGAGAGAGGAGAGAACAAATGGAGGTAAAGAAATCTGCGCCTTTCAGAGAGAGAAAGACGAGAAAAGAAACTCCATAAGAAATCGATTGAATTAGAAAATCGATAGAAAAAAATGTGTAAGATATGGAGGAAAAATTCATCACAATTGCACGGAGATAATTCAATGTTGATTTTGGTGAAAATAATTATAATGTTTAATTAAAATGGTAAAAGAAATTCTAGAAAACAACTCTGGAGAGAAACCTGATGTAAATGTTGATTAGAAAAGTCTCAAAGTCAGAAACACAGTTTGAATAAAGGAACTACATTTTAGAGAGAGGTAACAATCCAGCTAAAAGTTTAAATGTTTAGACAAAAAAATGAGATAAAATCGGAAAATTGTTGAGAAAAAAAATGGAAATATTTGGAGGAGGAGAGTCAAGTCAGTCCAGCAGAAAGAATTCAGGTGAAACATTTCAGGAAACACATTTAAATATTTATGAAATAGTGATAGAGAGAAACTCCGGGGTGTGTTTTACTGACGTCAGACAGGAGATTCTTCTTTTTAAAATCATCAATCTGATCGCTGCACCTGATCAAGCATTTCAGTTAGCTCGGTGCTCTCTGTGTGTGAAGTGTGTGAATCAGTGATGTGTGTGTGTGTGTGTGTGTGTGTGTGTGATGAGATGTGACAGCTGTGATCTCTGTTAGTCCTCTCTCCATCCGTCTTTATCTGAAACCGCTGAACTGTGAAATCACTGAGACAGTCGCCTTCCCACAATCCCCTCTGCCTGTCTGCTAACCCCAGCTGTACACACACACACACACACACACACACACACACACTCTCTCTCTCTCTCTCACACATCACACAGGCTGGAGGTCAGTTTATGGTGGACCTGGATTACACCTTGCTTTCTTTATAAAAAATCATCTGGCTATAATGTGATGATGAAGTCACATTGAGGGACTATAAACACACACACACACACACACACACACACACACACACACACACACACACACACACACACACACACACACACACACACACTTCCTAACAATATATCGCACACAGATGCTCGATAAAGTCCGGTTAACATGAAATACAACCTAAAGTTTAAAATGTAATGACATCATCAATGACATCATGAAGGTCCGAAAGTGCTGCCGCCAAAATAAAACACTTCCCCCGTCTGTAAAGGATAAACAAAGGAAATAACATTGCAGTGTGTATGTGTGTGTGTGTGTGTGTGTGTGTGTGTGTGTGTGTGTGTGAGTGTGTCTGTGAGTGTGTGTGTGTCAGTGAAGGTGTCACAGGTTAAAAGAGACTCACCATCGCTCCTTTGGCGGGAAAACACTGACAGGTGGAGCAGTCCCGACCGCCGCACGGCTCTGTGTGGTCGCCCTGGAAAACAACAGAAAAACAACAACGTCACCACAACAGCGTTATGACATCATCCGAAACGCTGCGACATCACTTTAGATCTCTGTCGTCTGATTGGAGGGAGTTCTTTACTCGAAATGCAAAATAAACTACGATGTCCGACAGCCAGGTGCAACGGAGCTACAACGATGCAGATATAGAAACCCAAGTGTTCCTCATGAAGAAACCTCTTCAGCAACAACTCATGCAGCGTTTAGAGAACACTCAGCAGCTTGAGGAGACATGGCAGCGTTTAGAGAACATCCAGCAGCTTGAGGAGACATGGCAGCGTTTAGAGAACATCCAGCAGCTTGAGGAGACATGGCAGCGTTTAGAGAACATCCAGCAGCTTGAGGAGACATGGCAGCGTTTAGAGAACATCCAGCAGCTTGAGGAGACATGGCAGCGTTTAGAGAACATCCAGCAGCTTGAGGAGACATGGCAGCGTTTAGAGAACATCCAGCAGCTTGAGGAGACATGGCAGCATTTAGAGAACATCCAGCAGCTTGAGGAGACATGGCAGCGTTTAGAGAACACCCAGCAGCTTGAGGAGACATGGCAGCGTTTAGAGAACATCCAGCAGCTTGAGGAGACATGGCAGCGTTTAGAGAACATCCAGCAGCTTGAGGAGACATGGCAGCGTTTAGAGAACATCCAGCAGCTTGAGGAGACATGGCAGCGTTTAGAGAACATCCAGCAGCTTGAGGAGACATGGCAGCGTTTAGAGAACATCCAGCAGCTTGAGGAGACATGGCAGCGTTTAGAGAACATCCAGCAGCTTGAGGAGACATGGCAGCATTTAGAGAACATCCAGCAGCTTGAGGAGACATGGCAGCGTTTAGAGAACACCCAGCAGCTTGAGGAGACATGGCAGCGTTTAGAGAACATCCAGCAGCTTGGAGGAGACATGGCAGCGTTTAGAGAACATCCAGCAGCTTGAGGAGACATGGCAGCGTTTAGAGAACATCCAGCAGCTTGAGGAGACATGGCAGCGTTTAGAGAACATCCAGCAGCTTGAGGAGACATGGCAGCGTTTAGAGAACATCCAGCAGCTTGAGGAGACATGGCAGCGTTTAGAGAACATCCAGCAGCTTGAGGAGACATGGCAGCATGATGCACACAGCTGGAGACCAGGGGACACTAAAGAGTGACGCACACAGCTGGAGACCAGGGGACACTAAAGAGTGACGCACACAGCTGGAGACCAGGGGACACTAAAGAGTGACGCACACGACTGAAGACCAGGGGACACTAAAAGAGTGACGCACACAACTGGAGACCAAGGGACACTAAAGAGTGACACACACAGCTGGAGACCAGGGGAAAACAAAGAGTGACGCACAGAGCTGGAGACCAGGGGACACTAAAGAGTGACGCACACAGCTGGAGACCAGGGGCCACTAAAGAGTGACGCACACAGCTGGAGACCAGGGGACACTAAAGAGTGACGCACACAGCTGGAGACCAGGGGACACTAAAGAGTGACGCACACAACTGGAGACCAGGGGACACTAAAGAGTGACACACACAGCTGGAGACCAGGGGACACTAAAGAGTGACGCACATAGCTGGAGACCAGGGGACACTGAAGAGTGGCGCACACAGCTGGGAGACCAGGGGACACTAAAGAGTGACGCACACAGCTGGAGACCAGGGGACACTAAAGAGTGACGCACACAGCTGGGAGACCAGGGGACACTGAAGAGTGGTGCACACAGCTGGGAGACCAGGGGACACTAAAGAGTGATGCACACAGCTGGAGACCAGGGACACTAAAGAGTGACGCACACAGCTGGAGACCAGGGAACACTAAAGAGTGACGCACACAGCTGGGAGACCAGGGACACTAAAGAGTGACGCACACAGCTGGAGACCAGGGGACACTAAAGAGTGGACGCACACAGCTGGAGACCAGGGGACACACAAAGAGTGACGCACACAGCTGGAGACCAGGGGACACTAAAGAGTGACGCACACAGCTGGAGACCAGGGGACAACAAAGAGTGACGCACAGAGCTGGAGACCAGGGGACACTAAAGAGTGACGCACACAGCTGGAGACCAGGGGACACTAAAGAGTGACGCACATAGCTGGAGACCAGGGGACACTGAAGAGTGGTGCACACAGCTGGGAGACCAGGGGACACTAAAGAGTGACGCACACAGCTGGAGACCA
>CADEHL010000922.1:0-21868 GCA_902827135.1 Harpagifer antarcticus
TTCAGTCATTGAGTTATTGAGTCATTCAGTCATTGAGTCATTGAGTCATTCAGTCATTGAGTCATTCAGTCATTGAGTCATTCAGTCATTGAGTCATTCAGTCATTCAGTCATTGAGTCATTGAGTCATTCAGTCATTGAGTCATTCAGTCATTGAGTTATTCAGTCATTGAGTCATTCAGTCATTGAGTTATATACTCCAAGGAGAGGTGGGGCTTATGACGGGAGGCAGGGCTTATGGTGGTAGGCGGGGCTTATGGTCCTCAATGATCACTTGATCTTGGTTGAGGGTGGAGCCGTTCTCCACGGAGCATGGGGGACGGATGGTGCTGGATCCAGCTCCTGTTAGCTCTGCAGGTTAGCATTAGCTGCTAGCCCTCAGTTTATTTCTGTAAACCTTTGTAAACATTTCTACAGGTAAAAAATGTTTTTGGTCCCAGAATGACGTTAAACTACTTTAATATAAATACATTTACACGCTTTGTTTACAGCACCTTATAACGTCAACACTGGAGATGCTGACATCCAAAGGCATTTTGGGTAATGTAGTGTGGTGTCTCACAATGTAAACCCCGCCCCCTCCAGCACATGTGGGCGGGCCTCCAGCTGTGATACTTCCTGTTTCTGACAGCAGGAACCCTTCACAATGAAAGTCTCTGGATGCTAACTGGGCTCCGCCCCGCACTCGCTCTCCTCCGGGATATCCTGCAGGTCTGGAACAAAATACACCATATTAATACTTATATTTATAATATATCTATATCATGATAACATGTTGGTGGGGAGCTGACCTCTCGGGCTGTCGGAGCGAGGAGAGATTTTCTCCCCGTTTGTTTCCTGGACGCCGTCTAATTGGTCGACTGGCTCCTGGGTGGCCAATGGTGCGAGGGGGCGGGGCTCCAACTCCCTGCTTCCACGCCTCCTGCTCACCTGCTGCGCCACACACACACACACACACACACACACCTGAGCTTAGCATATTTGACATCTTATGTTATTGACTTCAGTCAGACCCCCCCCACAGTTATTCATTGTTGACGCGCCCCCCCTCGTCATGATATTGGTTTTCACATTTAAATACTTTGTGGACTCACCGGTTCCCCCTTCATGACATCGCTGATGTCTCCGTTGCTCCGTCTCCTAGAGCCTGCCCCCTCCCTGATTGGCTCCTCCCCCTTCAGGCGAAGACGTGTCACTTCCTCCTGCAGCAGCTCCACCTGTCGCCGCAGAAGTGCGGCCTCCCCCCCCTCCCCCGAGAGAGAGCGGGTGAGGGCGGGGCCTGTGGGCAGGGAGGGGGCAGGGCCTGTGGTGAGTGACAGCTCCAGGATCGAGTCTTGACGAATCACAGCAGCCTGAGGGGAGGAGCGGTCACTTAACAACAATATTTATAATAATAATAATAACAACAACAATTGTAGTTTCTCACCTGCAGTGCGTGGAGTTGCGTGCTCAGGCTGACCAGGCGCTGACGGACTTCCTGTGGAGGGAACAGCTGTTAGTTAGACTTCCTGTGGAGGGAACAGCTGTTAGTTAGACTGAAGTACACCTAACGTTTGAGCACTCGCCACTGCTCTACTCGAGGTCACATGACTTTCTCCTCTCTGCTGACCCTGGTTCCCTCTCCATCTTCATCATCTTCATCATCTTCACCATCTTCATCCTTCTTGACCAACCGCTGCCTTTGACACCACCAACCACTCCATCCTCACCTCCTTCAGTCCTAAACACCATCAACCACTCCATCCTCACCTCCTTCAGTCCTTAACACCACCAACCACTCCATCCTCACCTCCTTCAGTCCTTAACACCATCAACCACTCCATCCTCACCTCCTTCAGTCCTTAACACCACCAACCACTCCATCCTCACCTCCTTCAGTCCTTAACACCACCAACCACTCCATCCTCACCTCCTTCAGTCCTTAACACCATCAACCACTCCATCCTCACCTCCTTCAGTCCTAAACACCATCAACCACTCCATCCTCACCTCCTTCAGTCCTTAACACCACCAACCACTCCATCCTCACCTCCTTCAGTCCTTAACACCATCAACCACTCCATCCTCACCTCCTTCAGTCCTTAACACCATCAACCACTCCATCCTCACCTCCTTCAGTCCTTAACACCACCAACCACTCCATCCTCACCTCCTTCAGTCCTTAACACCATCAACCACTCCATCCTCACCTCCTTCAGTCCCTAAACACCATCAACCACTCCATCCTCACCTCCTTCAGTCCTTAACACCATCAACCACTCCATCCTCACTTCCTTCAGTCCTTAACACCATCAACCACTCCATCCTCACCTCCTTCAGTCCTAAACACCACCAACCACTCCATCCTCACCTCCTTCAGTCCTTAACACCACCAACCACTCCATCCTCACCTCCTTCAGTCCTTAACACCACCAACCACTCCATCCTCACCTCCTTCAGTCCTTAACACCATCAACCACTCCATCCTCACCTCCTTCAGTCCTTAACACACCAACCACTCCATCCTCACCTCCTTCAGTCCTTAACACCATCAACCACTCCATCCTCACACTCCTTCAGTCCTTAACACCCACCAACCACTCCATCCTCACCTCCTTCAGTCCTTAACACATCAACCACTCCATCCTCACCTCCTTCAGTCCTTAACACCACCAACCACTCCATCCTCACCCTCCTTCAGTCCTTAACACCACCAACCACTCCATCCTCACCTCCTTCAGTCCTTAACACCATCAACCACTCCATCCTCACCTCCTTCAGTCCTTAACACCATCAACCACTCCATCCTCACCTCCTTCAATCCTTAACACCACCAACCACTCCATCCTCACCTCCTTCAGTCCTTAACACCATCAACCACTCCATCCTCACCTCCTTCAGTCCTTAACACCACCAACCACTCCATCCTCACCTCCTTCAGTCCTTAACACCATCAACCACTCCATCCTCACCTCCTTCAGTCCTTAACACCACCAACCACTGCCATCCTCACCTCCGTCATCCTTAACACCACCACCACTCCATCCTCACCTCCTTCAGTCCTTAACACCATCAACCACTCCATCCTCACCTCCTTCAGTCCTTAACACCATCAACCACTCCATCCTCACCTCCTTCAGTCCTAAACACCATCAACCACTCCATCCTCACCTCCTTCAGTCCTAAACACCATCAACCACTCCATCCTCACCTCCTTCAGTCCTTAACACCACCAACCACTCCATCCTCACCTCCTTCAGTCCTTAACACCACCAACCACTCCATCCTCACCTCCTTCAGTCCTTAACACCATCAACCACTCCATCCTCACCTCCTTCAGTCCTTAACACCATCAACCACTCCATCCTCACCTCCTTCAGTCCTAAACACCATCAACCACTCCATCCTCACCTCCTTCAGTCCTAAACACCATCAACCACTCCATCCTCACACCTCCTTCAGTCCTTAACACCATCAACCACTCCATCCTCACCATCCTTCAGTCCCTAAACACCATCAACCACTCCATCCTCACCTCCTTCAGTCCTAACACCATCAACCACTCCATCCTCACCTCCTTCAGTCCTTAACACCATCAACCACTCCATCCTCACCTCCTTCAGTCCTTAACACCATCAACCACTCCATCCTCACCTCCTTCAGTCCTTAACACCATCAACCACTCCATCCTCACCTCCTTCAGTCCTTAACACCATCAACCACTCCATCCTCACCTCCTTCAGTCCTAAACACCATCAACCACTCCATCCTCACCTCCTTCAGTCCTAACCAAACCATCAACCACTCCATCCTCACCTCCTTCAGTCCTTAACACCATCAACCACTCCATCCTCACCTCCTTCAGTCCTAACACCATCAACCACTCCATCCTCACCTCCTTCAGTCCTTAACACCATCAACCACTCCATCCTCACCTCCTTCAGTCCTTAACACCATCAACCACTCCATCCTCACCTCCTTCAGTCCTAAACACCATCAACCACTCCATCCTCACCTCCTTCAGTCCTTAACACCATCAACCACTCCATCCTCACCTCCTTCAGTCCTAAACACCATCAACCACTCCATCCTCACCTCCTTCAGTCCTTAACCCCATCAACCACTCCATCCTCACGCAATCCTTCAGTCCTTAACACCACTAACCACTCAATCCTCACCTCCTTCAGTTCCTTAACACCATCAACCCTCTCCATCCTCACCCTCCTCCTCAGTCCTTAACACCACCAACCACTTCCATCCTCACCTCCTTCAGTCCTAACACCATCACACAATCCATCCTCACCTCCTTCCAGTCCTTAACACCACCAACCACTCCATCCTCACCTCCTTCAGTCCTTACACACACCAACCACTCAATCCTCACCTCCTCAGTCCTTAAACACCATCAACCACTCCATCCTCACCTCCTTCAGGTCTTAACACCATACAACCAACTCAATCCACCTCACCTCCTTCAGTCTAAACACCACCAACCACTCCATCCTCACCTCCTTCAGTCCTTAACACCACTAACCACTCCATCCTCACCTCCTTCAGTCCTAAACACCATCAACCACTCCATCCTCACCTCCTTCAGTCCTAAACACCCACCAACCACTCCAATCCTCCACCTCCTTCAGTCCTTAACACCACTAACCACTCCATCCTCACCTCCTTCAGTCCTTAACACCACTAACCACTCCATCCTCACCTCCTTCAGTCCTTAACACCATCAACCACTCCATCCTCACCTCCTTCAGTCCTAAACACCATCAACCACTCCATCCTCACCTCCTTCAGTCCTAAACACCACCAACCACTCCATCCTCACCTCCTTCAGTCCTAAACACCATCAACCACTCCATCCTCACCTCCTTCAAGTCCTTAACAACATCAACCACGTCCATCCTCACCTCCTTCAGTCCTTAACACCATCAACCACTCATCCTCACTCCTTCAGTCCTAAACACCATCACCACTCCATCCTCACCTCCTTCAGTCCTTAACACCATCAACCACTCCATCCTCACCTCCTTCAATCCTTAACACCATCAACCACTCCATCCTCACCTCCTTCAATCCTAAACACCATCAACCACTCCATCCTCACCTCCTTCAGTCCTAAACACCATCAACCACTCCATCCTCACCTCCTTCAGTCCTTAACACCACCAACCACTCCATCCTCACCTCCTTCAGTCCTTAACACCATCAACCACTCCATCCTCACCTCCTTCAGTCCTAAACACCATCAACCACTCCATCCTCACCTCCTTCAGTTCTGCTGCTATAGACTGAAGACTCTCCTCTTACAGTGAGGGCTGGTTCAGACTGACCTGGGACCAGCTGCTAGTTCTGCTGCTATAGACTGAAGACTCTCCTCTTATAGTGAGGGCTGGTTCAGGCTGACCTGGGACCAGCTGCTAGTTCTGCTGCTATAGACTGAAGGCTCTCCTCTTATAGTGAGGGCTGGTTCAGGCTGACCTGGGACCAGCTGCTAGTTCTGCTGCTATAGACTGAAGACTCTCCTCTTATAGTGAGGGCTGGTTCAGGCTGACCTGGGACCAGCTGCTAGTTCTGCTGCTATAGACTGAAGACTCTCCTGTTACAGTGAGGGCTGGTTCAGGCTGACCTGGGACCAGCTGCTAGTTCTGCTGCTATAGACTGAAGACTCTCCTCTTATAGTGAGGGCTGGTTCAGGCTGACCTGGGACCAGCTGCTAGTTCTGCTGCTATAGACTGAAGACTCTCCTCTTATAGTGAGGGCTGGTTCAGGCTGACCTGGGACCAGCTGCTAGTTCTGCTGCTATAGACTGAAGGCTCTCCTCTTATAGTGAGGGCTGGTTCAGGCTGACCTGGGACCAGCTGCTAGTTCTGCTGCTATAGACTGAAGGCTCTCCTCTTATAGTGAGGGCTGGTTCAGGCTGACCTGGGACCAGCTGCTAGTTCTGCTGCTATAGACTGAAGACTCTCCTCTTATAGTGAGGGCTGGTTCAGACTGACCTGGGACCAGCTCCTAGTTCTGCTGCTATAGACTGAAGGCTCTCCTCTTATAGTGAGGGCTGGTTCAGACTGACCTGGGACCAGCTCCTAGTTCTGCTGCTATAGACTGAAGGCTCTCCTCTTATAGTGAGGGCTGGTTCAGGCTGACCTGGGACCAGCTGCTAGTTCTGCTGCTATAGACTGAAGACTCTCCTCTTATAGTGAGGGCTGGTTCAGACTGACCTGGGACCAGCTGCTAGTTCTGCTGCTATAGACTGAAGACTCTCCTCTTACAGTGAGGGCTGGTTCAGGCTGACCTGGGACCAGCTGCTAGTTCTGCTGCTATAGACTGAAGACTCTCCTCTTATAGTGAGGGCTGGTTCAGACTGACCTGGGACCAGCTGCTAGTTCTGCTGCTATAGACTGAAGACTCTCCTCTTATAGTGAGGGCTGGTTCAGGCTGACCTGGGACCAGCTGCTAGTTCTGCTGCTATAGACTGAAGGCTCTCCTCTTATAGTGAGGGCTGGTTCAGACTGACCTGGGACCAGCTGCTAGTTCTGCTGCTATAGACTGAAGACTCTCCTCTTATAGTGAGGGCTGGTTCAGGCTGACCTGGGACCAGCTGCTAGTTCTGCTGCTATAGACTGAAGACTCTCCTCTTGTAGTGAGGGCTGGTTCAGACTGACCTGGGACCAGCTGCTAGTTCTGCTGCTATAGACTGAAGACTCTCCTCTTATAGTGAGGGCTGGTTCAGACTGACCTGGGACCAGCTGCTAGTTCTGCTGCTATAGACTGAAGACTCTCCTCTTATAGTGAGGGCTGGTTCAGACTGACCTGGGACCAGCTGCTAGTTCTGCTGCTATAGACTGAAGACTCTCCTCTTACAGTGAGGGCTGGTTCAGACTGACCTGGGACCAGCTGCTAGTTCTGCTGCTATAGACTGAAGACTCTCCTCTTATAGTGAGGGCTGGTTCAGGCTGACCTGGGACCAGCTCCTAGTTCTGCTGCTATAGACTGAAGACTCTCCTCTTATAGTGAGGGCTGGTTCAGGCTGACCTGGGACCAGCTGCTAGTTCTGCTGCTATAGACTGAAGACTCTCCTCTTATAGTGAGGGCTGGTTCAGGCTGACCTGGGACCAGCTGCTAGTTCTGCTGCTATAGACTGAAGACTCTCCTCTTATAGTGAGGGCTGGTTCAGGCTGACCTGGGACCAGCTGCTAGTTCTGCTGCTATAGACTGAAGGCTCTCCTCTTATAGTGAGGGCTGGTTCAGGCTGACCTGGGACCAGCTGCTAGTTCTGCTGCTATAGACTGAAGGCTCTCCTCTTATAGTGAGGGCTGGTTCAGACTGACCTGGGACCAGCTGCTAGTTCTGCTGCTATAGACTGAAGACTCTCCTCTTATAGTGAGGGCTGGTTCAGACTGACCTGGGACCAGCTCCTAGTTCTGCTGCTATAGACTGAAGGCTCTCCTCTTATAGTGAGGGCTGGTTCAGGCTGACCTGGGACCAGCTGCTAGTTCTGCTGCTATAGACTGAAGACTCTCCTCTTATAGTGAGGGCTGGTTCAGACTGACCTGGGACCAGCTGCTAGTTCTGCTGCTATAGACTGAAGACTCTCCTCTTACAGTGAGGGCTGGTTCAGGCTGACCTGGGACCAGCTGCTAGTTCTGCTGCTATAGACTGAAGACTCTCCTCTTATAGTGAGGGCTGGTTCAGGCTGACCTGGGACCAGCTGCTAGTTCTGCTGCTATAGACTGAAGACTCTCCTCTTATAGTGAGGGCTGGTTCAGACTGACCTGGGACCAGCTGCTAGTTCTGCTGCTATAGACTGAAGACTCTCCTCTTATAGTGAGGGCTGGTTCAGGCTGACCTGGGACCAGCTGCTAGTTCTGCTGCTATAGACTGAAGACTCTCCTCTTATAGTGAGGGCTGGTTCAGGCTGACCTGGGACCAGCTGCTAGTTCTGCTGCTATAGACTGAAGGCTCTCCTCTTATAGTGAGGGCTGGTTCAGGCTGACCTGGGACCAGCTGCTAGTTCTGCTGCTATAGACTGAAGGCTCTCCTCTTATAGTGAGGGCTGGTTCAGGCTGACCTGGGACCAGCTGCTAGTTCTGCTGCTATAGACTGAAGACTCTCCTCTTATAGTGAGGGCTGGTTCAGGCTGACCTGGGACCAGCTGCTAGTTCTGCTGCTATAGACTGAAGACTCTCCTCTTATAGTGAGGGCTGGTTCAGGCTGACCTGGGACCAGCTGCTAGTTCTGCTGCTATAGACTGAAGACTCTCCTCTTATAGTGAGGGCTGGTTCAGACTGACCTGGGACCAGCTGCTAGTTCTGCTGCTATAGACTGAAGACTCTCCTCTTATAGTGAGGGCTGGTTCAGGCTGACCTGGGACCAGCTGCTAGTTCTGCTGCTATAGACTGAAGACTCTCCTCTTATAGTGAGGGCTGGTTCAGGCTGACCTGGGACCAGCTGCTAGTTCTGCTGCTATAGACTGAAGGCTCTCCTCTTATAGTGAGGGCTGGTTCAGGCTGACCTGGGACCAGCTGCTAGTTCTGCTGCTATAGACTGAAGGCTCTCCTCTTATAGTGAGGGCTGGTTCAGGCTGACCTGGGACCAGCTCCTAGTTCTGCTGCTATAGACTGAAGGCTCTCCTCTTATAGTGAGGGCTGGTTCAGGCTGACCTGGGACCAGCTCCTAGTTCTGCTGCTATAGACTGAAGGCTCTCCTCTTATAGTGAGGGCTGGTTCAGGCTGACCTGGGACCAGCTGCTAGTTCTGCTGCTATAGACTGAAGACTCTCCTCTTATAGTGAGGGCTGGTTCAGGCTGACCTGGGACCAGCTCCTAGTTCTGCTGCTATAGACTGAAGACTCTCCTCTTATAGTGAGGGCTGGTTCAGGCTGACCTGGGACCAGCTGCTAGTTCTGCTGCTATAGACTGAAGACTCTCCTGTTACAGTGAGGGCTGGTTCAGGCTGACCTGGGACCAGCTGCTAGTTCTGCTGCTATAGACTGAAGACTCTCCTGTTACAGTGAGGGCTGGTTCAGGCTGACCTGGGACCAGCTGCTAGTTCTGCTGCTATAGACTGAAGACTCTCCTGTTACAGTGAGGGCTGGTTCAGGCTGACCTGGGACCAGCTGCTAGTTCTGCTGCTATAGACTGAAGGCTCTCCTCTTATAGTGAGGGCTGGTTCAGGCTGACCTGGGACCAGCTGCTAGTTCTGCTGCTATAGACTGAAGACTCTCCTCTTATAGTGAGGGCTGGTTCAGGCTGACCTGGGACCAGCTGCTAGTTCTGCTGGTTCAGTAAGGACCCCCTGTTGATAAAGTGTTGTTGTCATGGTTATAATCATGGTTACCTGGTTGAGGGATCGTTCCTGCAGCTGGTTACCGTTTCTGTCCTGAAACAGAAAACATGTTTAGCCCTCACACGGCCAGTCTCAGATTAAAATGGAAAACAAGAACATTATAAATATATATTATTTACCTTCGAAGAGATATTTGAATCAAAAGAACCGTTCAGAGATCCAGAGTCACCGTCTGAGAGAAAGACAGGTAGAGAGACAGAGAGACAGGTAGAGAGACAGAGAGACAGACAGAGAGACAGAGAGACAGACAGACAGACAGACAGACACACACAGACAGACAGACAGACAGACAGATAGAGAGACAGACAGACAGACAGAGAGACAGAGAGACAGACAGAGAGACAGAGAGACAGACAGACAGACAGAGAGACAGAGAGACAGACAGAGAGACAGAGAGACAGACAGACAGACAGACAGACAGATAGAGAGACAGACAGACAGACAGAGAGACAGAGAGACAGACAGAGAGACAGAGAGACAGACAGACAGACAGAGAGACAGAGAGACAGACAGAGAGACAGAGAGACAGACAGACAGACAGACAGACAGACAGACAGAGAGACAGACAGACAGAGAGACAGAGAGACAGACAGACAGACAGACAGACAGACAGACAGACAGACAGAGAGACAGACAGACAGACAGACAGACAGATAGACACACAGACAGACAAGAGAGACAGACAGACAGACAGACAGACAGATAGAGAGACAGACAGACAGACAGAGAGACAGAGAGACAGACAGAGAGACAGACAGACAGATAGACAGACAGAGAGACAGAGAGACAGACAGACAGACAGACAGACAAACAGACAGACAGTGATGTTAATAATAAATCTCTTATTAAATGAACAGACAGGTTATGGTGTTTCAGACTCACTGCTTAGCTCCTGGCTGCCATTGGTCACATTCTTCTGGAGACTCGAATCCAGCAGCAGCTCACTGAGCCTGTCCACTGAAACATAACACAGATCTGAGGTCAGTCTGAAACACAACACAGATCTGAGGTCAGTCTGAAATATAACACAGATCTGAGGTCAGTCTGAAACATAACACAGATCTGAGGTCAGTCTGAAACACAACACAGATCTGAGGTCAGTCTGAAACACAACACAGATCTGAGGTCAGTCTGAAACACAACACAGATCTGAGGTCAGTCTGAAACACAACACAGTACTGAGGTCAGTCTGAAACACAACACAGTACTGAGGTCAGTCTGAAATATAACACAGATCTGAGGTCAGTCTGAAACACAACACAGATCTGAGGTCAGTCTGAAACACAACACAGTACTGAGGTCAGTCTGAAACACAACACAGTACTGAGGTCAGTCTGAAATATAACACAGATCTGAGGTCAGTCTGAAACACAACACAGTACTGAGGTCAGTCTGAAATATAACACAGATCTGAGGTCAGTCTGAAACACAACACAGATCTGAGGTCAGTCTGAAACACAACACAGTACTGAGGTCAGTCTGAAACACAACACAGTACTGAGGTCAGTCTGAAATATAACACAGATCTGAGGTCAGTCTGAAACACAACACAGATCTGAGGTCAGTCTGAAATATAACACAGATCTGAGGTCAGTCTGAAACACAACACAGTGCTGAGGTCAGTCTGAAATATAACACAGATCTGAGGTCAGTCTGAAATATAACACAGATCTGAGGTCAGTCTGAAACACAACACAGATCTGAGGTCAGTCTGAAACACAACACAGATCTGAGGTCAGTCTGAAACACAACACAGTACTGAGGTCAGTCTGAAATATAACACAGATCTGAGGTCAGTCTGAAACACAACACAGTGCTGAGATCAGTCTGAAGCAGGTTACTCTGTAACACTGATATCAGTTTTACTCTGTAACAGTACTGAGATCAGTCTTACTCTGTAACAGTACTGAGATCAGTCTTACTCTGTAACAGTACTGAGATCAGTCTTACTCTGTAACAGTACTGAGATCAGTCTGAAGCAGGGTACTCTGTAACAGTACTGAGATCAGTCTGAAGCAGGTTACTCTGTAACAGTACTGAGGTCAGTCTGAAGCAGGTTACTCTGTAACAGTACTGAGATCAGTCTGAAGCAGGTTACTCTGTAACAGTACTGAGGTCAGTCTGAAGCAGGTTACTCTGTAACACTGATATCAGTTTTACTCTGTAACAGTACTGAGATCAGTCTTACTCTGTAACAGTACTGAGATCAGTCTTACTCTGTAACAGTACTGATATCAGTTTTACTCTGTAACAGTACTGAGATCAGTCTTACTCTGTAACAGTACTGAGATCAGTCTGAAGCAGGGTACTCTGTAACAGTACTGAGATCAGTCTGAAGCAGGGTACTCTGTAACAGTACTGAGATCAGTCTGAAGCAGGTTACTCTGTAACAGGGTTAGGGTTAGAGGAGGTGCCTCACCTTCAGCGATGGAGGTGAGGAGGAGCTGCTCCGCCTGAGGAGCAGCAGAGGAGTTTGCTCTGAACAGGTTCCTGCAGGAGGAAGAGGAGGAGGAGCTGATCTCCTCCTCTTCCTCTCCTCCTCCTCTTCCTGTGGCCTCCACCAGGTCAGAGAACAGAGTCACTCGCTCCTGCAGGAGCTCCAGCACCTCCCGGTCCTTCTGCTGGATGTCCGCTGGGGGAGGAGGAGACATGTTAGAGAGGAGGAGGAGGAGGAGGAGGAGGAGGAGGAGGAGGAGGAGGAGGAGGAGGAGGACCACCATTACCTCTGAGTCTGCGCAGTAAAGCTTTGTCTTCAGTCTCGATGAGAGGAAACTCATCTCTGGATGGACAGCTGAGGACAAAGACAAGACTGTCAACTACCGCAGAACTAATGGCACTACCTCAGTACTAATGGCACTACCTCAGTACGAATGGTACTACCTCAGTACTAATGGCACTACCTCAGTACGAATGGTACTACCTCAGTACGAATGGCACTACCTCAGTACTAATGGCACTACCTCAGTACGAATGGTACTACCTCAGTACGAATGGTACTACCTCAGTACTAATGGCACTACCTCAGTACTAATGGCACTACCTCAGTACGAATGGTACTACCTCAGTACTAATGGTACTACCTCAGTACTAATGGCACTACCTCAGTACGAATGGTACTACCTCAGTACGAATGGTACTACCTCAGTACGAATGGTACTACCTCAGTACGAATGGCACTACCTCAGTACGAATGGCACTACCTCAGTACGAATGGTACTACCTCAGTACGAATGGCACTACCTCAGTACTAATGGCACTACCTCAGTACGAATGGTACTACCTAAGTACTAATGGTACTACCTCAGTACGAATGGCACTACCTCAGTACGAATGGTACTACCTCAGTACGAATGGTACAACCTCAGTACTAATGGCACTACCTCAGTACTAATGGCACTACCTCAGTACGAATGGCACTACCTCAGTACGAATGGTACTACCTCAGTACGAATGGCACTACCTCAGTACTAATGGCACTACCTCAGTACCTCAGTACGAATGGTACTACCTCAGTACTAATGGCACTACCTCAGTACTAATGGCACTACCTCAGTACTAATGGCACTACCTCAGTACGAATGGTATTACCTCAGTACGAATGGTACTACCTCAGTACGAATGGTACTACCTCAGTACTAATGGCACTACCTCAGTACTAATGGCACTACCTCAGTACTAATGGCACTACCTCAGTACGAATGGCACTACCTCAGTACTAATGGCACTACCTCAGTACGAATGGCACTACCTCAGTACTAATGGCACTACCTCAGTACTAATGGTACTACCTCAGTACGAATGGTACCACCTCAGTACTAATGGCACTACCTCAGTACTAATGGCACTACCTCAGTACGAATGGCACTACCTCAGTACGAATGGTACTACCTCAGTACTAATGGCACTACCTCAGTACGAATGGTACTACCTCAGTACTAATGGCACTACCTCAGTACTAATGGCACTACCTCAGTACGAATGGTACTACCTCAGTACGAATGGTACTACCTTAGTACGAATGGCACTACCTCAGTACGAATGGCACTACCTCAGTACTAATGGCACTACCTCAGTACGAATGGTACTACCTCAGTACTAATGGCACTACCTCAGTACGAATGGCACTACCTCAGTACGAATGGCACTACCTCAGTACTAATGGCACTACCTCAGTACGAATGGCACTGCCTCAGTACTAATGGTACTGCCTCAGTACTAATGGTACTACCGCAGTACTAGCAGTACTATGATTGAGTACTAGCAGCTGAATACTACTCACCTGCCGGCCACCTGTTGGATCCGGCTCATCACTGATACTTATGGCACTACCTCAGTACTAGCAGCTCTACATGTACTCTGACTGAATACTACATGTACTCTGACTGAATACTACAGTACTATAACTGAATACTGCTCACCTGCCGGCCGCCTGCGGGATCCGGCTCATCCAGGTCTGAATACTGCAGTACTTATATATAAATATATAATAGTACATGTATAATACTGCTCACCTGCCGGCTGCCTGCTGGATCCGGCTCATCCAGGTCTTCCGGCCCTCCTTGGAGGAGGCATGCAGCTCGTACATCTCGGGGGGGCAGGAGGCGCTGATCAGGTACATCCCTCGCTCCTGATTGGCTATGTCTCTGACGATCAGGTTATTGAGGGAGACCACCGGAGACTTGTCCTGAGACAGGTGAGAGACAGACAGATGAGAGACAGACAGGTACAGGGTCAGGATATCAGGTGAGAGAGACACAGGTGAGAGACAGACAGATGAGAGAGAGACAGGTACAGGCTCAGGATATCCTTCAGGGACCAGAGGACTAACAGGTCCTTCAGGGACCAGGGGGCTAACAGGTCCTTCAGGGACCAGAGGACTAACAGGTCCTTCAAGGACCAGGGGGCTAACAGGTCCTTCAGGGACCAGATAACTAACAGGTCCTTCAGGAACCAGGGGGCTAACAGGTCCTTCAGGGACCAGGTCTGACTCACCAGTGATGGGAAAGTGAACTTCTGATCTTTCTCCTGAAGAAAAACCAAGATGTCCGACATCAGCAGGACCTGCACATCTGGAGACAAACAAACAGCTGGTCAGCATCACAACAGGTAGACAGATGGACAGATGGACAGGTGGACAGGTAGACAGATGGACAGGTAGACAGTTGAACAGGTAGACAGGTGGACAGGTAGACAGATGGTTAGGTAGACCAGAGGTCGCGTTAACCGAATATTTTCCGTCAATGAAGGATTTTTTCTAACAATGACGGAAAAATCTGAAAGCAGTCATTTTGACGGATTAGAACACAACTCGGAACAGCGCCAACATGTCCACCAGCGGCCAGGTCGACTGAGGGCGATCTACTGTAGTCTGTAACTGTTAGTCATTCACACCCCTGTCCAGGTGGTGGCGAGTGTGTGTATATTAAGTAGCTATCGTCTAGTCTTGTTTTTGACCTCGTTGATTACCTCGTTGTTTAACCGGCTTTAGCAATCGCAAAATGTCACGACAGCTGATCGTCCGAAGCTTTTTTAATAAGCCCAGTAATTGTGATGGTGTGGATACACGAGGTGAAAAGAGGGGTTGATGCGGTGGAGGATGAAGGACAAGCCAGTAAGACTCAAACTGACAGCGTTCAGCCAGCGGCAGAGGGGCAAGCAAGTGGCAAGGAGTTGAAGCGGGAGTACCGGGTTCAGTGGGAGCAAGAGTTTGAGTGGCGGAGGAGGGAAGATGGCCAAATGTTCTGCGACATCTGTAGAAAAGCTAAGATGAGTAACGGATTTGTCCGAGGCTGCACGACGATGCAGAAATCAGCGTTCAGGCTACAGCAGGTCGATTGAGTTGTTCTTGTAAATGTTTTGTTCATATTCTGATTGTAATTGTCTCATTTAAAACGATGGCATGGTTCATGTTTGCCTGTTTAGGTCCAATGGTCGCGTGTTGTTAGCGGCCTCTGCCCCCTCTGCTTGCCTGTTGAGGCCCAATGGTCGTGGTGTTTTTAGCGGCCTCTGCCCCCTCTGCTGTCTGTTGAGGCACAATGGCCGCCGTGTTGTTTACGGGCCTCTGCCCCCTCTGCTTGCCTGTTTAGGCCCAATGGTCGTGGTGTTTTTAGCGGCCTCTGCCCCCTCTGCTGTCTGTTGAGGCCCAATGGTCGTGGTGTTTTTAGCGGCCTCTGCCCCCTCTGCTTGCCTGTTTAGGCCCAATGGTTGTGGTGTTTTTAGCGGCCTCTGCCCCCTCTGCTTGCCTGTTTAGGCCCAATGGTCGTGGTGTTTTTAGCGGCCTCTGCCCCCTCTGCTGTCTGTTGAGGCCCAATGGTCGTGGTGTTGTTAGCGGCCTCTGCCCCCTCTGCTGTCTGTTGAGGCCCAATGGTCGTGGTGTTTTTAGCGGCCTCTGCCCCCTCTGCTTGCCTGTTTAGGCCCAATGGTCGTGGTGTTTTTAGCGGCCTCTGCCCCCTCTGCTTGCCTGTTTAGGCCCAATGGTCGTGGTGTTTTTAGCGGCCTCTGCCCCCTCTGCTTGCCTGTTTAGGCCCAATGGTCGTGGTGTTTTTAGCGGCCTCTGCCCCCTCTGCTTGCCTGTTTAGGCCCAATGGTCGTGGTGTTTTTAGCAGCCTCTGCCCCCTCTGCTGTCTGTTGAGCCCCAATGGTCGTGGTGTTTTTAGCGGCCTCTGCCCCCTCTGCTTGCCTGTTTAGGCCCAATGGTCGTGGTGTTTTTAGCGGCCTCTGCCCCCTCTGCTGTCTGTTGAGGCCCAATGGTCGTGGTGTTTTTAGCGGCCTCTGCCCCCTCTGCTGTCTGTTGAGGCCCAATGGTCGTGGTGTTTTTAGCGGCCTCTGCCCCCTCTGCTGTCTGTTGAGGCCCAATGGTCGTGGTGTTTTTAGCGGCCTCTGCCCCCTCTGCTGTCTGTTGAGGCCCAATGGTCGTGGTGTTTTTTAGCGGCCTCTGCCCCCTCTGCTGTCTGTTGAGGCCCAATGGTCGTGGTGTTGTTAGCGGCCTCTGCCCCCTCTGCTTGCCTGTTTAGGCCCAATGGTCGTGGTGTTTTTAGCGGCCTCTGCCCCCTCTGCTTGCCTGTTTAGGCCCAATGGTCGTGGTGTTTTTAGCGGCCTCTGCCCCCTCTGCTGTCTGTTGAGGCCCAATGGTCGTGGTGTTGTTAGCGGCCTCTGCCCCCTCTGCTGTCTGTTGAGGCCCAATGGTCGTGGTGTTTTTAGCGGCCTCTGCCCCCTCTGCTTGCCTGTTTAGGCCCAATGGTCGTGGTGTTTTTAGCGGCCTCTGCCCCCTCTGCTGTCTGTTGAGGCCCAATGGTCGTGGTGTTGTTAGCGGCCTCTGCCCCCTCTGCTTGCCTTTTTAGGCCCAATGGTCGTGGTGTTTTTAGCGGCCTCTGCCCCCTCTGCTTGCCTGTTTAGGGTTAGGGTTAGGTGGACAGGTAGACAGATGGACAGGTAGACAGGTAGACAGATGGACAGGTAGACAGATGGACAGGTAGACAGATGGACAGGTAGACAGATGGACAGGTAGACAGATGGTTAGGTAGACAGATGGACAGGTAGACAGGTGGACAGGTAGACACTTGAACAGGTAGACAGATGGTTAGGTAGACAGATGGACAGGTAGACAGATGGACAGGTAGACAGATGGACAGGTAGACAGATGGACAGGTAGACAGATGGTTAGGTAGACAGATGGACAGGTAGACAGGTGGACAGGTAGACACTTGAACAGGTAGACAGATGGACAGGTAGACAGATGGACAGGTAGACAGGTGGACAGGTAGACACTTGAACAGGTAGACAGATGGTTAGGTAGACAGGTGGACAGGTAGACAGATGGTGAGGTAGACAGGTGGACAGGTAGACAGTTGAACAGGTAGACAGGTGGACAGGTAGACAGTTGAACAGGTAGACAGTTGAACAGGTAGACAGATGGTTAGGTAGATAGGTAAAAAGGTAGACAAATGGACAGGTGGACAGGTAGACAGATGGACAGGTAGACAGGTAGACAGATGGACAGGTAGACAGATGGACAGGTAGACAGATTGACAGGTAGACAGTTGAACAGGTAGACAGATGGTTAGGTAGACAGATGGACAGGTAGACAGGTGGACAGGTAGACACTTGAACAGGTAGACAGATGGTTAGGTAGACAGTTGGACAGGTAGACAGATGGTGAGGTAGACAGGTGGACAGGTAGACAGGTGGACAGGTAGACAGTTGAACAGGTAGACAGGTGGACAGGTAGACAGTTGAACAGGTAGACAGATGGTTAGGTAGATAGGTAGAAAGGTAGACAAATGGACAGGTGGACAGGTAGACAGATGGACAGGTAGACAGGTAGACAGATGGACAGGTAGACAGATGGACAGGTAGACAGATGGACAGGTAGACAGTTGAACAGGTAGACAGATGGTTAGGTAGACAGATGGACAGGTAGACAGGTGGACAGGTAGACAGTTGAACAGGTAGACAGTTGAACAGGTAGACAGATGGTTAGGTAGACAGATGAACAGGTAGACAGGTGGACAGGTAGACAGTTGAACAGGTAGACAGGTGGACAGGTAGACACTTGAACAGGTAGACAGATGGTTAGGTAGACAGGTGGACAGGTAGACAGATGGTGAGGTAGACAGGTGGACAGGTAGACAGTTGAACAGGTAGACAGTTGAACAGGTAGACAGTTGAACAGGTAGACAGTTGAACAGGTAGACAGATGGTTAGGTAGATAGGTAGAAAGGTAGACAAATGGACAGGTGGACAGGTAGACAGATGGACAGGTAGACAGGTAGACAGATGGACAGGTAGACAGATGGACAGGTAGACAGATGGACAGGTAGACAGTTGAACAGGTAGACAGATGGTTAGGTAGACAGATGGACAGGTAGACAGGTGGACAGGTAGACACTTGAACAGGTAGACAGATGGTTAGGTAGACAGGTGGACAGGTAGACAGATGGTGAGGTAGACAGGTGGACAGGTAGACAGATGGACAGGTAGACAGGTGGACAGGTACACAGGTGACTGTACCTTTCATCCTGGAGCCCTGCACCTTCCAGAGGAGGGGTCCCTCATAGAGCAGCCTCCTCCTCAGCAGCTCCCCCCCTCTGAACTCTCCTCCTCCCTGAACCTCCGCCTGGGCCCTGGGGTCCAGACGGGCCTGGACCTCCTGAAGCCTCCGGGTCCGGTCCAGCTCCAGAACCTCCTGGTCCACGGAGCTGATGAGCCCCTTCAGGAGCAGCAGAGCCCGGGTCAGAGCCTGAGACTCCTCCTCACTGCCTGGAGGTCATAGCAGATGTCAGAGGTTATTAGGGGTCAGAGGTTATTAGAGGTCAGGGGTTATTAGAGGTCAGAGGTCGAGGTACCCTTGGTGTTGTCGAGGATCCGCTGGATGAGGACAGGGTACTTTGTGATTCGCTGAGTCACCAGCAGGATGCACTCCTGGACACCATGGCGACGCAGAAGAGGACCACGACAGGCCCGCTGAGCATTATGGGATAAACAGAAACACCACATTAGATACAGGTCCAGCTTCAAGTCTAGGTTCTGCTTCAAGACTAGGTTCTGGTTCAAGACTAGGTTATGGTTCAAGACTAGGTTCTGGTTCAAGACTAGGTTCTGGTTCAAGACTAGGTTATGGTTCAAGACTAGGTTATGCTTCGCCTGCAGCTAGTCCAGAATGCAGCTGCACGTTTGCTGACTGGCCATAAAAAGCGTGACCACATCACCCCAATTCTGGCCTCACTGCACTGGCTTCCAGTTCGGTTCAGAATTGATTTTAAAATCCTTTTATTTGTTTTTAAAGCACTAAATGGGCTCCGGCCTATATAGCTGAACTCCTCCAGCGCTACACCCCAGCCAGAGCTTTAAGGTCTGCTGACCATCTGCTGCTGGTAGTGCCCAAGACCAGGCTCAAAACCCGAGGGCACCGAGCCTTCGCAGCAGCTGGCCCCAGGCTCTGGAACACTCTGCCCCTCCACGTCAGGTCGGCCCAGACCCTAGGGGTTTTTAAATCCTTTCTCAAAACGCACTTCTTCTCTCAGGCCTTCTAGTCAGAGCGGAGCACGACTCCTGACTATTCCCTGTGTTTGTTTTATATCTGTTGTAAATTATTGTCTTTTATTGTGATTATAAGTGTTTTTAATGCATGTACAGCACTTTGGCTCGACCAAAAATCGCTTTTAAATGTGCTTTATAAATAAAACCTGATTGATTGATTGATTGATGCTTCAAGACTAGGTTCTGGTTCAAGATTAGGTTATGATTCAAGGCTAGGTTATGGTTCAAGACTAGGTTCTGGTTCAAGACTAGGTTATGGTTCAAGACTAGGTTATGCTTCAAGACTAGGTTCTGGTTCAAGATTAGGTTATGATTCAAGGCTAGGTTATGGTTCAAGACTAGGTTATGATTCAAGGCTAGGTTATGGTTCAAGACTAGGTTCTGGTTCAAGACTAGGTTATGGTTCAAGACTAGGTTCTGGTTCAAGACTAGGTTATGGTTCAAGACTAGGTTCTGGTTCAAGACTAGGTTATGGTTCAAGACTAGGTTATGCTTCAAGACTAGGTTCTGGTTCAAGATTAGGTTATGGTTCAAGGCTAGGTTATGGTTCAAGACTAGGTTCTGGTTCAAGACTAGGTTCTGGTCGAGCTTTAAGACTAGGTTCTTGTCCAGCTTCAAGTCTAGGTTCTGCTTCAAGACTAGGTTATGGTTCAAGACTCGGTTCTGGTTCAAGACTAGGTTCTGGTTCAGCTTTAAGTCTAGGTCCAGCTTCAAGACTAGGTTCTGGTTTAAGACTAGGTTCTGGTCCAGCTTCAAGTCTAGGTTCTGCTTCAAGACAAGGTTCTGGTCCAGCTTTAAGACTAGGTTCTGGTCCAGCTTCAAGACTAGGTTCTGGTTTAAGACTAGGTTCTGGTCCAGCTTCAAGTCTAGGTTCTGCTTCAAGACAAGGTTCTGGTTCAAGACTAGGTTATGGTTCAAGACTAGGTTATGGTTCAAGACTAGGTTCTGGTCCAGCTTCAAGACTAGGTTCTGGTTTAAGACTAGGTTCTGGTCCAGCTTCTGGTCCAGCTTCAAGACTAGGTTCTGGTCTAGCTTCAAGTCTAGGTTCTGCTTCAAGACTAGGTTCTGGTTCAAGACTAAGTTCTGGTCCAGCTTCAAGACTAGGTTCTGGTCCAGCATCAATACTAGGTTCTGGTTCAAGACTAGGTTCTGGTTTAAGACTAGGTTCTGGTCCAGATTCTGGTCCGGCTTCAAGACTAGGTTCTGGTCCAGCTTCAAGTCTAGGTTCTGCTTCAAGACTAGGTTCTGGTTCAAGACTAAGTTCTGGTCCAGCTTCAAGACTAGGTTCTGGTCCAGCTTCAATACTAGGTTCTGGTTTAAGACTAGGTTCTGGTCCAGCTTCAAGACTAAGTTCTGGTTGTAGTCCAGGACTAGGCGCTGGTTCTGGTCCAGGACTAGGCTCTGGTGCTGGTACTCACCCTGACGAACTGCTGCAGTTTCCGGTCTCGGGTCAGAACCTCTTTGTAGAGTTTCACAGCTTTCGGGTGTCGACTGCAGAACTCAGAGTACAGTTTCTTCATGTCGTCTGCACACTGCCCTGAGAACTACACACACACACGCACACACACACACACACACACACACACACACATCACACACACACACACACACAAACACACTCAGGGTCAGTAACCCCTCAGTTCCCCCTCAGGTACCCCTCAGTCATTCCACAAGTACCCCTCAGTTCCCCCTCAGGTACCCCTCAGTCACCCCTCAGGTACCCCTCAGTTCCCCCTCAGGTACCCCTCAGTCACCCCTCAGTCACCCCTCAGGTACCCCTCAGGTACCCCTCAGTCACCCTCAGTCACCCCTCAGTCACCCCTCAGTTCCCCCTCAGGTACCCCTCAGGTACCCCTCAGTCCCCCCTCAGGTACCCCTCAGGTACCCCTCAGTCACCCCTCAGGTACCCCTCAGTCACCCCTCAGGTACCCCTCAGTCACCCCTCAGTTCCCCCTCAGTTCCCCCTCAGGTACCCCTCAGGTACCCCTCAGTCACCCCTCAGGTACCCCTCAGTCACCCCTCAGTCACCCCTCAGGTACCCCTCAGTCACCCCTCAGGTACCCCTCAGTTCCCCCTCAGGTACCCCTCAGTCACCCCCTCAGGTACCCCTCAGTCACCCCTCAGGTACCCCTCAGTCACCCCTCAGGTACCCCTCAGTCACCCCTCAGGTACCCCTCAGGTACCCCTCAGTCACCCCTCAGGTACCCCTCAGGTACCCCTCAGTCACCCCTCAGTCACCCCTCAGTCACCCCTCAGGTACCCCTCAGTCACCCCTCAGTCACCCCTCAGTCACCCCTCAGTCACCCCTCAGTCACCCCTCAGGTACCCCTCAGTCACCGCTCAGGTACCCCTCAGTTCCCCCTCAGGTACCCCTCAGGTACCCCTCAGTCACCCCTCAGGTACCCCTCAGTCACCCTCAGGTACCCCTCAGTCACCCCTCAGTCACCCCTCAGTCACCCCTCAGTCACCCCTCCAACCGTCACCCCTCAGTCACCCCTCAGG
>CADEHL010000923.1:0-25351 GCA_902827135.1 Harpagifer antarcticus
CCTGAACCTCCACTGGGTCTCAGACCTGAACCTCCACCGGGTCCTGAACCTCCGGCAGCCGGACCCCCTGCTGTCTGCTGTTTGATGTCAACCATCAGGACTCTGTCAGGAATGAGGACTCTGTCAGGACTCGGGACTCTGTCAGGAATGAGGACTCTGTCAGGAATGAGGACTCTGTCAGGAATGAGGACTCTGTCAGGACTCGGGACTCTGTCAGGACTTGGGACTCTGTCAGGAATGAGGACTCTGTCAGGAATGAGGACTCTGTCAGGACCCGGGACTCTGTCAGGTGTCCGGAGGCTCTCTGGTGGCCCTGATGGTGTCCCCGGCGATGTAGGGGTCTCTGGGGGGGTCCCTCCCGGGTGGTACAGCTCCCTCTCGGACTCGGCTCCGGTCCACCTGGTGGAACACTTCCTGCTGACGGTCCAGCAGGTGGGGGGGCTGCCCTGGTGGCTGAGCATCGTCGTGGCAACGCTGTCGGTCCGGACCGCCGTCACTCTGCCGCTCGCAGCCTATCAGACAGTGGTGCTGGCCCGGGTGAGTGACAGCGGGGCGGGACTACAGGGGGGGGTTCTGTTAGCGGTTAGTACATAGAGTTAGTGAATAGAGTTAGTAGTGGTAACTACATGTGCAAGTCATGAGCAAGTCTCAAGTCTTGACCTACAAATATCAAGCAAGTCCCAAGTCACTGTGGTGAGAGTCAAGCAAGTCAAGTCATTGCTCAGGTCAAGTCATTGCTCAGGTCAAGTCAAGTCAAGTCAAGTCATTGCTCAGGTCAAGTCAAGTCATTGCTCAGGTCAAGTCATTGCTCAGGTCAAGTCAAGTCAAGTCAAGTCATTGCTCAGGTCAAGTCAAGTCAGGTCAAGTCAAGTCATTGCTCAAGTCAAGTCAAGTCATTGCTCAGGTCAAGTCATTGCTCAGGTCAAGTCATTGCTCAGGTCAAGTCAAGTCAGGTCAAGTCAAGTCATTGCTCAAGTCAAGTCAAGTCATTGCTCAGGTCAAGTCATTGCTCAGGTCAAGTCATTGCTCAGGTCAAGTCATTGCTCAGGTCAAGTCAAGTCAAGTCATTGCTCAGGTCAAGTCAAGTCAAGTCAAGTCATACAACATTCTGATGAAAAAGCCCAGTCTCCACATTTCAATCAGTTCAAAGACAGCGGTTATGAAAATGGACTCAAAGCACACTATGACCTTCATTACTTACACAGTTCATCATTTGAAATCTAATACAGACCGATGACGATCATATTAGATTCATGCTAACCCTAGAGCTGCAGACGATAGAGCTGCAGACGATAGAGCTGCAGACGATAGAGCTGCAGACGATAGAGCTAGGACTCAGGTGAGACAATCAGATATTTGCATTACACATATTTCATTTAAATGTCTGTTAACACGAGAAGCGCCAACAGCGCCAGCTCAGAGATATCATTTAGACCATTTCATCTGCTCCTCTTCATCACTTCCTTAGAAACTAAGTAGATTTAAAACTCACTTAATTGGGTTCATTTAGAAATGGCTTCAGTTCATCATCAGAACAGATCAGAAAGATTAATTTACAATAAATCAAGGACTGATGCACTTCTACCACAAAACTCCATCATTAGAACATTTAAACAAACTACTAAAAGTAGATGAACTACATTATTCAACAATTTACAGAAACCTCTCTGTCCTCAGACCCTCTGTCCTCAGACCCTCTGTCCTCAGACCCTCTATCCTCAGACCCTCTATCCTTAGAACCTCTCTCCTTAGACCCTCTGTCCTCAGACCCTCTATCCTCAGACCCTCTATCCTTAGAACCTCTCTCCTTAGACCCTCTGTCCTTAGACCCTCTGTCCTCAGACCCTCTATCCTCAGACCCTCTATCCTTAGAACCTCTCTCCTTAGACCCTCTGTCCTCAGACCCTCTGTCCTCAGACCCTCTGTCCTTAGACCCTCTGTCCTCAGACCCTCTATCCTCAGACCCTCTATCCTCAGAACCTCTCTCCTTAGACCCTCTGTCCTCAGACCCTCTGTCCTCAGACCCTCTGTCCTCAGACCCTCTGTCCTCAGACCCTCTGTCCTTAGACCCTCTGTCCTCAGACCCTCTGTCCTCAGACCCTCTGTCCTCAGACCCTCTGTCCTTAGACCCTCTGTCCTCAGACCCTTTGTCCTCAGACCCTCTGTCCTCAGACCCTCTGTCCTCAGACCGTCTGTCCTTAGACCCTCTGTCCTCAGACCCTCTATCCTTAGAACCTCTCTCCTTAGAACCTCTCTCCTTAGACCCTCTGTCCTCAGACCCTCTATCCTTAGAACCTCTCTCCTTAGACCCTCTGTCCTCAGACCCTCTGTCCTCAGACCCTCTGTCCTTAGACCCTCTGTCCTTAGACCCTCTGTCCTCAGACCCTCTGTCCTTAGACCCTCTGTCCTCAGACCCTCTATCCTTAGAACCTCTCTCCTTAGAACCTCTCTCCTTAGACCCTCTGTCCTCAGACCCTCTATCCTTAGAACCTCTCTCCTTAGACCCTCTGTCCTCAGACCCTCTGTCCTTAGACCCTCTGTCCTTAGACCCTCTGTCCTTAGACCCTCTGTCCTCAGACCCTCTATCCTTAGAACCTCTCTCCTTAGAACCTCTCTCCTTAGACCCTCTGTCCTCAGACCCTCTATCCTTAGAACCTCTCTCCTTAGACCCTCTGTCCTTAGACCCTCTGTCCTCAGACCCTCTGTCCTTAGACCCTCTGTCCTTAGACCCTCTGTCCTTAGACCCTCTGTCCTTAGACCCTCACATCGTACAAGGAAACACTTCCAGAGGAAACCCACAGTTTAAGGGGAACATGGGAGAAACCTCAGGGAGAGCAGCAGAGGAGGGATCCCTCTCCCAGGACGGACGTGCAATAGATGCCGAGTGTAAATCCAAGAGATAATACATTTCACAGCATAGAGACCGAATGTTAGGAAATGCATGCTTCTGTAATGAGAAGATGAATCCACGAGGATGTCAGCTACAATCCTGAGGAAGCCATCAGGGAAGCAGCATGACGAGACCCAAGGCAGGACCGCAGAGACAGGTTCAGACACGACCCGAAGTCCACGACTTAATCCAGAACTCGGGATAGAGGATCCAGGACTCAGGACTACAGCAAGAGGATCAGCCTCGACTCCGGGTCCCGGCGTAGATATAGATACAAAACAAGAAGAAAGATTTGGCTGGGTTAATGGGAACAAGAGAATACACAGACACAGACAGAGAGGGAAACACAGACACAGACAGAGACACAGACACAGACAGACACAGACAGAGACACAGACACAGACAGAGACAGAGAGGGGAGAGGTCATTGGATCAAAGCTATTCTTGATAACCCTCTAGAAAGATCTCATGAACTTCCCACTCTATCTATCAAGACCCGAGCAGTTCTATTAGATATAAGAACCAGAGATAGGGAGCACAACAACCCATCTCTTCGTCAGATGCACCCCCCCCGCTTATCTAAGCGACTCTGTACCCCGTTACCCTCTACAAGGCCAGAGACCAGCAGAGGGGAAATGGGGGGTGGGTAAGGGTAAGGGTTTTTAAGAATAAACCACAAGGGTCTAAAGGGAAAAAAGATGAAATATAAGGTACTATATTTTAAGTAATCCTATCTACCATTCCTATATTCGAATAATGTATAAACTATTTTAAAAATACTTTATGAAATCCTATGTTATGTTATAGATATTAAAATAAAGAACTAAATAAATAACTGAATAAATAGATAATTAAACAAAAGCCAGGGAGAAAAAGTGAGTTTCAAGTGTTGATTTAAAAAACGTTAGTCGTGGTAACCGTGGAAACTCTGGGTGGTGTATCGTGGTAACTGTGGTAACTCTGGGTGGTGTATCATGGTAACTGTGGTAACTCTGCAGGTGGAGGCGCTGCAGGTGGAGATCTCAGAGCTGGCTAAGAGGCTTCGATACGAAGTATCGGTCCGAGCGAGAGAGAGGAGCTGGACTGAGAAACAGAGCAGGTAAATAACTTAATCAACCTTCAGATTTATTTATCTCGTCGAGAGTCAAAGCAACAAAGTTCTGGTTCAAAGACTCTGGAGCAGAGACTTGATCACACACAATCAAACAGATCAACTGAGCCGGTTCTGTTTCAGATTCCAGTTCAAGAAGAACCTGCGGAGGATAGTTTCTCAGCTTTATGTCAGAGAGAACTGTCACCCCTTCAAAGCCAGCCTGCTGATCTGGGTTCAGCTGCCCCTGTGGATCAGCCTCTCTCTGGCCCTCCGGAACCTCACCCTGGATCAGTCAGGTAAACCAGATCCTGATCAGTCAGGTAAACCAGATCCTGATCAGCCAGGTAAACCAGATCCTGATCAGTCAGGTAAACCAGATCCAGATCAGCCAGGTAAACCAGATCCTGATCAGCCAGGTAAACCAGATCCTGTTCAGCCAGGTAAACCAGATCCTGATCAGCCAGGTAAACCAGATCAGTCAGGTAAACCAGATCCTGATCAGCCAGGTAAACCAGATCCTGATCAGCCAGGTAAACCAGATCCAGATCAGCCAGGTAAACCAGATCCTGATCAGCCAGGTAAACCAGATCCTGATCAGCCAGGTAAACCAGATCCAGATCAGCCAGGTAAACCAGATCCAGATCAGCCAGGTAAACCAGATCCAGATCAGCCAGGTAAACCAGATCCTGATTGTAACTACGCAAAGAACAAAACTTGAAGTTGTTGCCTGTTACAAATACCTTGGTATCTGCTTGATGATTGTCTCTCTTTTAAACATCAGGTCAATAACCTGCTTAGAAAACTGAGGGTTAGGTTAGGGTTCTTTTACAGAAACAAGTCCTGTTTCTCGCTTGAGGCCAGGAAAAGGCTAGTCACTGTGACCTTTGACCTGTGCTGGACTATGGTGATTTGTTTTATATGAATGCACCTGCCCATTGGCTGAGCAAGTTAGATGCTGCGTATCACAGCGCTCTGAGATGTGTGACTAACTGTAAAACGCTTACTCATCACTGTACACTGTATGCCAAGGCAGGTTTACCATCACTCTCTGTACGGAGGCTCAGTCACTGGTACACTTTTATTTATAAAGCTATGTTGGGCAAACTCCCGTATTACATCTGCTCTCTGGTAAAGCAGAAAGTTGCAGCTAGTGTCTGAGATCACAGGATGTCGTCTCATTAGATGAAGAGTGAGGACTGTCTGAGGTAAAACAGCTTTTATGTGCGCAGCTCCACTTGCTTGGAACAGCCTACAGTCCAACTTGAAATTGTTCACTTTTGTTTCTCTGAATGTTTTTAAGGCACGTCTGCACAAAATGCTTTCTGACACTATGGGTGTTTGTAAGTGTTGGTGAATATGTAAATATGATGTCCTCTATTGTTTGTTTTTATGTTTCATGTGGAACTAATTGATGCAGGTCTCCCTTGTAAAAGAGATCCATGATCTCAAGGGACCTATCTGTCTAAATAAAGGTTTGAAATGAAATGAAATGAGATCAGCCAGGTAAACCAGATCCTGATCAGTCAGGTAAACCAGATCCTGATCAGTCAGGTAAACCAGATCCTGATCTGTGAGGTAAACCAGATCCAGAGAAGTAGGAACATTTTCTCAGACACCCTGAGCCTTTCTTCCTGTGACAGTAGTTGTGTCTCTGCAGCTCTGCATTCTGACCTGGCAGCAGGGGGCGCTCTCTGGTTTCCTGATCTCACTGTACCGGACGCTACCTGGATCCTGCCGCTCGGCCTCGGACTCACCAACCTGATCATCGTAGAGGTAACTTCTTCTTCGGTGATTCTAACCTGGCCCTCCTCTCTTCTTCAGGTGTTTCTGACTCGTCTCTCTTCTCTCTATGGCTCATTCATGCACATCAGCCATACTCTCATTAAACACTACTTGCAGCAGGTCACCCTTGAAAAAGAGATCAATGATCTCAAAGGGATTCACCTGCAGAAATAAAGGTTTTAAATGAAATTAAATGAATTTTAATATTTTCAGGAACACAATTCTGAACATTGGATAAAGCCAGGTTCAAAATTCTTGTTTCATTTTGTAGTCATATTAGTATCTAAGGCTTTTACAGAAGGGATTTTGGATATCTCTTTTTATCACTCCATAAATCAGGAAATACTGTCATATCCAAAATATCCATTTTCGCCATGTTTTTAGGAATACAATGTTGTATAATTCAGGCTATGAATGATATTACATTATTATTACATTACATTACATTGCATTTAGCTGACGCTTTTATCCAAAGCGACTTACAATAAGTACATACGACCAGGAAGACACAGAATCATAAAGTACATCAGGTTTCATAGAGCCAAACACTTCAAGTGCTACTCAACTGGCTTTAGATAAGCCAGTCCTTTGTTAGTATATAAGTGCTTTGATAGTAATTCTATCGCTCGAAGTGGAATCTAAAGAGATGAGTTCTCAGTCTGGAAGGTGTGTAAGCTTTCTGCTGTCCTGATGTCAATGGGGAGCTCATTCCACCATCTTGGAGCCAGATATATGAACAAACCCTTCTGTAAAAGCCTTCATGATATTGATAGGAATATAACTGGAAGGTTTGGTGTCTCTACGTGCTACTGAAGTGGACATTTCAAACTCAGAGTAGTAGAAAAAACTCATCTTGAGAAAAGGACCTTTAAAGATTGCAGTGAGGCGCTAGCTAAACCTTCCTGTTCTCTGGATAATAGCTTGCGCCTCGACGCACTCCGTGAAGGTGTTTCATGTCATTTGTTTTTTCTATAATCTTGCTTCGTGCAAGTGACAATTGTTGAGCGATAGAATTACTAACAAAGCACTTATATACTAACAAAGGACTGGCTCCTCTAAAGCCAGCTGAGTAGCACTTGAAGTGTTTGGCTCTATGAAACCTGATGTACTTTATGATGCTGTTTTCTTCAAGGTTGTGTCTTCCTGGTCGAACGCACTTATAGTAAGTCGCTTTGGATAAAAGCGTCAGCCAAATGCAATGTGATGTAATGTTGTCGTCTTCTCTGTAAACGTTTTTTTCGCCGTTCTTTTGCCATTTTGAGATTTCAATTTCTAGCGGAAAGCTAACCAGGAAGTGTTTTAGCACACCACGTGACGCATCTAAACGAATCACGTTGTCAGAAATTGACACCAGCCAATGAGATTTCGTTTCTTGGTTTAAGACCCCTTTGTGCTTTCTTGATTGGTTGCTGATACAAAGGAAATGACCATATTTGGATCCGATGAGATTGTGCAGGAGAGACGGAGCTTTCCAACGATATCTCTGATGACATGGTGCTCACAGCGGGCGCGGTACTTTATGTTACGTTAGATGCTAACTGTTGGTGAATTTAGGAGAAATCTCCAGACGCAGATAGACAAACTACAGTCAAATAAACACTTAAATGTGTATTTTGTACGTTTTCCTTCCAAAAGCCTGAAAGAAAACATGTTGTAGAATCAAAATAGCACAACATCTCAAAATTGACCAGTACTTGAAAAACAATGTTTTTGCTGCGGTGTCTCGCCCTAACGAGCGAGACACGGCAGTTGAGGATCTGTGGGGTTAGTATGTCGCTGTCAGGGAAACACTGTTATTTAGTGGGAACGCCGACACATCATTCCCACTCTCTGTTCTTCTACGCACAACATTCTTTATTATTCTGCCTGGTATTCCGCCCCTCTTCTGCTCCCGCATTGAACATCGCAGAACCTCCGTTCAAACATCAACCCGCTCGGTCGGGAATCGATGGCTCTTACTTTGATCATTCATAGCTTTCATAGCTCCAGAGATACATCCCATAATGCATCACATTTTAACATGGAAGTCCATGGAGGAAATCTTCAGACTTCAACTGCTAACTGCTCCTTCATACTTTCACTCAGAAACCTCATTCCAACTTTAAAATGTTGCACATCTTTCTGACATTATTCGTGTAAAACTACTTTTAAATCTGATTCTTACCTTCAGAGATATTAAACATTGCTCAGACCTTGTTTTAGAGGTTTTCTTCACATTTCAACATTAACTAGAGTGCGTGATGTCACAGCTAGAGGGTGGGACATCTTGAGATTCACCTTCATATATATTTTAAAAACTGCCATAATTCTCAAACCCTACATTCCTGAGACATAATGTATCATGACAAACGCAGGAAAACATCTCGTAGCTTGAAACATGACAAACGCAGGAAAACATCTCGTAGCTTGAAACATGACAAACGCAGGAAAACACCTCGTAGCTTGAAACATGACAAACGCAGGAAAACATCTCGTAGCTTGAAACATGACAAACGCAGGAAAACATCTCGTAGCTTGAAACATGACAAACGCAGGAAAACATCTCGTAGCTTGAAACATGACAAACGCAGGAAAACATCTCGTAGCTTGAAACATGACAAACGCAGGAAAACATCTCGTAGCTTGAAACATGACAAACGCAGGAAAACATCTCGTAGCTTGAAACATGACAAACGCAGGAAAACATCTCGTAGCTTGAAACATGACAAACGCAGGAAAACATCTCGTAGCTTGAAACATGACAAACGCAGGAAAACATCTCGTAGCTTGAAACATGACAGATAATTACACAAAATGCCTCTTGAGGGCATGAAGTGACAACAACGTTCAACATGCCTCCATTGAAGCCCATTGTAATGTAGTAATAATAATAATAATGGGTTCCATTTATAAAGCACTTCATATTTGATTTCAAATCCCAAAGTACTACAAGTAGTGAGCATGAACAGTATAAATACACATTACAATACACGGTAGAATTAATAAAAAGCAATACAAAAATAATAAATAAATAAAAGGGTGATAAAAAGGTCTAGGCAAGAGATGGGTTTTGAGGCCTTTTTTAAAAGCCTCCACGGTCTGTGGTGCTCTCATTTGGTCGGGGAGAGCGTTCCACAGACTGGGAGCAGCCGAGCAGAAGGCCCGGTCTCCCATATCAATCAATGTTTATTTATATAGCCCAATATCACAAATGTTACATTTGTCTCAGTGGACTTCACAGTTTGTACAAAATATCAGTATGACAATACGACACCCTCTGTCCTCAGACCCTCTGTCCTCAGACCCTCTGTCCTTAGTCCCTCTGTCCTTAGACCCTCTGTCCTTAGACCCTCTGTCCTCCGACCCTCTGTCCTTAGACCCTCTGTCCTTAGACCCTCACATCGTACAAGGAAAAACTTCCGAAGAAAACCCACAGTTTAAAGGGAACATGGAGAAACCTCAGGGAGAGCCACAGAGGAGGGATCCCTCTCCCAGGACGGACAGTCGTGTAATAGATGCCGTGTGTAAATTAGTACGGAGCTTAGTCCTGGGGGGTTTGAGGAAGTTGGAGTTGCTGGAGCGGGTGGTCCGCAAGGAGGTATGGGGGGTGAGGAGTTCCTTGAGGTAGGGAGGGGCAGTTCCATGGACACACTGGTGGGTGAGGACGGAGACCTTGAATTCGATCCTTAGTTTCACGGGTAGCCAGTGTAGTGCTTTAAGGATGTGGGTGATGTGATCATATTTGCGCACTCTCATCAGGATCCCTAGCAGCGCTGTTCTGAATGTACTGTAGCTTCTGGATGCTTTTGTTAGGGATCCCGATGAGGAGTGCTTTGCAGTAGTCCAGCCTGGAGGAGACAAAGTTGTCTCTACACTCTCTATTGTTGTACTGCTGTTCCTATTTATTGTTGTACTGCTATTTATTTATGTTGTACTGATGCTGTCTGCTGTACTCTATTTAATTATGTTTTTATTTTCTAGTCTTGTTGTGGTCATTTAACATCTTGCCAAGGACAACAGTTGAAAATTAGCCTGCTGGCTAATACTGGCTCATTTACAGCAATGTGAATTAATGTGCACTGTCCTTTAAATAAATAAACAAACAAACAAACAAACAAACAAAAGGCGTGGACCAGCTGTTCGGGGTCAGACAGAGTGAGTGTGGGGCGGAGTTTGGCGATGTTCCTGAGGTGATAAAAGGAGTTCTTGCACAGCTGTTTAATGTGGGCCTCAAAGGTCAGATGGGCGTCCATTTTAACACGCAGGTTGGTGACTATTGAGGAGAGGGGAATGTCCTGGCCGGAGAAGGTGATGGTGGTGATGGTGGATGACCGAACCTGGTGTGGGGTGCCAACTATAATTGCTTCGGTCTTGGTGCTGTTGAGTTTCAGGAAGTTTTGCTTCATCCACGCCTGTATGTCCTCCAGGCAGGCAGTGAGTGTGGGGGAAGGCAGGGCTGCAGAGGAGGTGAAGGCAGGGCTGCAGAGGAGGTGAAGGCAGGGCTGCAGAGGAGGTGAAGGCAGGGCTGCAGAGGAGGTGAAGGCAGGGCTGCAGAGGAGGTGAAGGCAGGGCTGCAGAGGAGGTGAAGGCAGGGCTGCAGAGGAGGTGAAGGCAGGGCTGCAGAGGAGGTGAAGGCAGGGCTGCAGAGGAGGTGAAGGCAGGGCTGCAGAGGAGGTGAAGGCAGAGCTGCAAAGGAGGTAGGGTTGATCCTGAGGTACAGTTGGGTGTCATCAGCGTAGCAATGGAATGATACTCCATGTCGGCTGATGGTAGAGCCAAGGGGGAGCATGTAGAGTGTGAAGAGGGTGGGGCCGAGAACTGATCCTTGAGGGACACCACAGGTGACGTTGTGGGTACCCGACTCTGCCTCGCCCAAGGAGACGTACTCTGTTCTCCCGGTTAGGTATGATCTGAACCAGTCAAGGGGAGAGTCAGAGAGCCCGATGGTGGAGTGCAGACGATGGAGGAGGATGCCGTGATTGACGGTGTCGAAAACAGCAGTGAGATCGAGGAGGATGAGGAGAGAGGGAGAGCATCAGCCGTCATCAGCAGGTCGTTGGTGACCCTGACCAGGGCAGTTTCTGTGCTGTGGCCTGAGCGGAAACCAGACTGGAACTTCTCAAATAGGTTGTTGGAGTTTAGGTGGTCATGGAGCTGAGCAGCAACTAGTTGTTCCAGCACCTTTGATAGAAAAGGAAGGTTGGAAATGGGTCTGTAGTTGGCCAGGACTCCCGGGTCAAGGGAGGGTTTTTTGAGACGAGGTTTGATGACAGCGGTTTTTAGGGCAGAGGGGACATGGCCAGCCTGGAATGAGAGGTTTACGATCTTAGTGATCATGGGGCTCATGGTACAGATGTACGATTTTACAAGAGCTGACGGAAGGGGGTCCAGGACACAGGTGGAGGGCTTCATCCTCCTAACGATGCCCTCAACCTCTCGCTGGGAGATGTCCGTGAAACAGCGAAGAGGCTGGGTTGTCCCAGGCTGTGGGTCAGCAGTTGTAACTGGAGGTGCAGAGGGGCTAGAGAGGAGGGAGCGGATGGTATCAACTTTGTTATTGAAGAAGGCGGCGAAGTTGCTACACTGCTTGTCAGTGGAGTCGGAGTGTAGAGGACTTTGGGGTTTGAGGAGGTGGTTGATGGTAGAGAAGAGTTGCTTGGAGTTTCTAGTACTGTTGTTGATGAGGGAGGAGTAGTATTGGGACCGTGCATCTCTGAGGGACTGTGCATAGGCCTTCTGGTGTTCACGATAGGCTAACCGGTGAACAGTGAGTCCTGAGGCCTTGAGCCGCCGCTCAAGGACACGCCCAGCTGTCTTCATTCTCCGCAGTTCGCCGGTGTACCAAGGGGCTGAGCGCGAGAAGGTGACCATCCTGGTTTTGAGGGGGGCGTGCAGATCAAGGAGACTGTTAAGGGACTGGTTGTAATATGCAACTGACTCATTTACTGATGAGAAGTTGGCGGAAGATAGATGCTGGAGGTCCAGGGTCATGGTGTCCGGGTTGATGTTCCTCAGGTTCCTGAAGCGGATTTGGCGTTTGGGCATGCTGAGTGGGCATTGGAAAGAGAGCTCCATGGTCTTGTGGTCAGACACCCCCAAGTCATACACTAGCAGATTGCTGATGGGGGCGGAGTTTGTGATGACCAGGTCGAGCGTGTGGCCCTTGGCGTGTGTGGGGACATTAACATGCTGTGTGAGATTGAGGCAGTCCAGAAGTAGCAGAAACTCAGTGGCAGAGTGGCAGGAGGGGGAGGAGGGGGAGTCGACGTGAATATTAAAATCTCCAAGTATGATAATATTGGCAGAGGTTGTGCATAGCATAGTGAGAAGGTCTTGTATCTCTGGGATGAAAGCTGAGTTGGGTTTGGGTGGCCGGTAGATCAGAAATATTGTCAGAGCGAAGGGGGGTTTACATTTAAATGCATGGCATTCAAAAGAGGACAATACAGGCAGGGGCAGGAGTGACCGTTCCAATTCCTTTCGGTAGATGACAGCTAGGCCTCCACCACAACCAGTGCTGCGGGCTTTCTCCAAGTAGCTGTAGCCAGGAGGGCAAGCTTCATTGAGGGTGGAGTAAACCTCTGGCTGATGCCAGGTTTCCGTGAGGCACATGAGGTCCATTTTCTCATCGGTGATGTGGTCATGAATGAAGGATGCTTTATTACTGAGGGATTGTGTATTCAGAAGTTCTATTTTGGCTTTGGAAGATGTGGTGAATCTCTGTAGGGGCCGGAGTAGGCTGCAATCCACTCCACGTTTTCCAGACTCCTTCGTGTGTGGCGGTCTCGCGATGCTCTCCGTGTATTCATGCAGCGGTCTCGCGATGTTTCTGGTGCGATTTGACCCCGCCATGAACGGGCTCTGATGACTCGTCAGATGTGCGACACGATGGCAGACAGAGTGGATGGATGGAATATCTGCAACTCCATGCTGGGAATATACAGTTTGTCTTCTTCTTTGGCTTCGGTGGATATAGCGAGGCCGACGAAGAAGTCCAAGTTGTTTAATGACTGAGGTGCTGGTTGGAGCGTTGGAGTGGTTGAAATTCAGGAGTTGGGGAATAGAAAACCTCAACATGTCAACAGGTCGGGCGCCAAAGAAGTTTGGTAGCGGTGCTTAGCAGCGAGGGCTAATCGCGATTAATCGCACATTTTTTATCTGTTCTAAATGTACCTTAGAGGAATATTTTTCAGACAAGCTATAATACAACATGTCTCCCTTCTCTTATCATCATAAACACATTAACATATAATGTCAAACACTCTTTACCAGGCAACACAGAGATTCAAAGTTAAGCTACCGCTAATGAATAACGTTCCACTTCCGGTTGGCGGAAAGCGGCAGCCGGTGCTGATTGATTGATTGATTGATTGATTGAAAAGTGTATTAACAGCTTGTATATTGGGTACAGTACAGTACAGCTCAAAACATACAATTGTTAAGGGGATGCAGACCAGAGAAAGACTTTGGTCTTGTTTCCATCAGGGTCCCCCATTTCACATTCATCATATCATTAAGACATGTAAGACATGTAAGACATGTTTGACAAACAGATTTCTTATTTACAATTTACATTTTAGATTTCATTCTAATACATCCTAACCGGACATTTAAGACCAACCAAGTCTACAGATATACAGTTAGTAACAGAGTCTAAAATGCGAGTATATACATAGATGGGGGGGGGAAGCTGTCCATTGTACGACAGGTTGAGATTTGTACCATTACCGGGGCCAGTTTTGCTCTTATTGTGAAACGCTACAAACATGCTACTTCCGGTAGCCGAGTAGCGGAGCAACTGTAAACACATAATATCTCACCTTTAACGCCACATAAACATTTATCCACATAAACTACATCCTATTACATTAATAATAGATCTGTGCCGCTCAGCACGGTGTATATACCCCTAACTTTGAGACAGGAGTGCCGACTCACTTGACGAGTGACTTAATGAGCAGCCATAACAAACATGCACGCAGCATGCACCGATCACATGAGCACGAGGCTCTGCATGAAGCCACATCGGCACAGAGGTTATCACAATAATAATAAAGCGTAGAACAACATAACAGGCAGCACTGTGGACAACCACTCACGTTCATTCACGCACACAATATGAAACTTAAGACGGCATAACTTTCCTGCAACTACTGACGCACATTACCCTCTGATGTGTGACGTCACCCAAAACACGTGGGTTAGCCCCTCCCCACTATGAAGGCACAACTTAACAGGTATCAACCTGGTATCAACTCTATATAATAAAACGATATATATATTATTTTATTATATAATATATCAGTAACTATAACTTTGGGGCCTTTTCTACAGCCGCCCCCAAATGTATATAATACATTTGCTCATCAATAAAAGGCAACAAAGTCCTAAGGCTTGGATGTGATGGCAGGAGTATAACTGTCATCATCTGCTCCAGATGGAAGTGCAGGGAGGACCACCAGTCTGGCAACTGGCCGGGTGTAGACTCTCTCCTTGACCTTCACGTCAGCAGACCTTATATGTCCGTCGCTGCTTGGATGCGTCTTGACAACTGTCCCTATGGGCCATAGCGCTCTTGGAAGATGCGGATCGGCGATCATCACCACGGCGTCCTCTTTGATGTCAGCAGGTGTAGCGTGCCACTTCTGACGAGCTTGAAGACTCGGCAAGTAGAGCCTCATGAATCGAGCCCAGAAGTGGTCAGCCAGAACTTGGGAGTGTTTCCAACGGCGGAGACTTATGAGCTCGCTCTCCGGATAGACTACCTGGGGTAGTGAACCATTTGGCCGCCCCATCAGAAGAACATTAGGAGTCACTGGATCTGGGTCGCTGGCATCTGAAGACACATAACCCAAGGGCTTACTGTTGAGGATCAGAAGCTTAGTCATCCAATGACCTAGGTCTAGGATGATAGGGTGAAGAGCTGTAAGTTCCAGGTCTTCTGCCCGACATAGTCTTCCTCCAACATGGATGAGTTCTCAACTCTCATCTAACTCCGGAGACAGTGAGGAGTCGACTGCTTCGAAGAACTGGCTTACCAGCTTTCAGCCTACTGAAAGCTGGTAAGCCAGTTCTTCGAAGCAGTCGACTCTTGTAGGAAGTGTGAGAGTCGGTGAGGTTCTGATAATTTATTCAGGGAAATTACTCTGACCTACTAATTGACCTGACCGAAGTTATTGAGTCTATGTAAGTTTACTGCTTGGCTCAGATCCACCAACGTCAGCAAGATCTCACCTCTATTAACTCCCCGAAGAACCAGGTTCAATTAACTGCTGTTTCAATTGAGACAACCCTCTTTATCTGTTTAAGCGATCCCGAAGGATTTTGGTATCAGTAAATGAGGTGTGTTCCTACCTAAGTGGGAGTGTGGCAGGGTGCAATCTTACCTTTGAAGCAGGAGAGGAGAGCGCTGATGTCTTTTAAGTTGTCCCAATCCAAAAGGTGGGATCAGTTTATTTGAAGAAAAATAGGTCCAAACTAATACAGGGTTTTTACCTTCTCTCTTTAACACATTATAATCATACTAAACTAAATGATGCTGTGATCATGTTCAAATATGAAACTTTAATTCACAGTCTTACATTTATTACCAAAATTGTAATTTCAACTGCCCAAATCAGTTGTGATTTTTAAATCTCCCGATAGAATTTAGAGGCATTTCCTCATAAATGACCGGTGATAATAAAAAGCACATTCAAACTTTCATTTTCCCCAATCAATTCACATCAATTTCATACCTTGTTTCCGACACAGACGGCGGGAATAACATCCACAAACACATACCTATCTCCCGCAGGTATTCGGAGGAAGATCCTCACAGGTGGCGGGTACTAATACTCAAACACATCTCAATTCATTCCACTCATTCACAAAGTAATTCACTCAGCTTTCAACGAAGAAAATCAAGAGATATTTACCAAGTTTGAGAGAACCTTACCGAGAGCTATTAACCCAGCTCTGAGGGCCAGAGCCTACCGGGAGAGAGTATACCAGGGGAACCCCCCTCTCTCTCTCGCGCTTTCCCAAAAAGCCAGTCTCTTTATGCTCAAAAAACCAGATAGAAAACCCCAAAAACACCTCCTCCATACCCAACCAATGAAAAAAACTGGGCATGGCCACTGGTGTATAAGACTGGACATATTCTATTGGCTATGGCATAAGACACACCTTCCCATGTTTGTGTAAAAAATGACATGACCAGACATATTCTATGGCTATGACATAAGACACACCTTCCCATGTTTGTGTAAAAAATGACATGACCAGACATATTCTATGGCTATGACATAACCACCTTTTTGAGGCCTCAGTGTGTTTCTCCTTAAGTCCAGAGCCCCCCTCCCTGCTGTGAGAAGAGAGGGAAGAAACTGCCTTCTCCCTTATCAGTGACACCAATAAATCATTATAGGTCTTACACTCAACTTAACAAACCACTTGGTTTTGTTTATACTGTAAATATAGAAAAACCTAAAATATAAAGCATTTTCATTGTGGGTTATACAAGAATATAATTGATTATATTTGATTATAACTAACTTTCGTTTTAAGTATTCAACATACTATGAAGATCTCAACAGAAGCTATCCCTCTGAACCCTCTGGAGGATCAACCGCTCAGCTTGACGGAAGTCTTCAGCAGTAGGGGGGTCGTTGGATTTGGCCGCCCCATGCAGCTCCAGCAGTGTCACCTCCAGCAACTCCTTTCAGGAGTTGGGATGACTGGGGTCTGCAATAGGCTGACTTGATGCTACTGCGGTGACTCCACAGAAAGTGGACCAGCGCAGCTCTGAGGCATCTTCTGTTTGGTGAACGGCTGGATCCTCTCGCCACGAGTCTGGACTCAGCAGGAGAAAGGGGGGTCCCAGGCTCCATCTATTGGTCTCTATGAGCTCCTTCAGCTTCTTACCACGTGTCACGTCATCCATGCTGCACTGCGTTATATATCAAATGCACCCTATAGGACTCATCATTGCAAACTGTATAGCCTAACTGGATGGTCCTCACTTACTGTGCGTAGGATGCGGCATTGGTTTTTATTAATGTATAAAGCCATTTTAGGTAAGCTTCCACTCTACATATGTGCCAGATTTGCTCCAGTTTGTGACTCTTACAACCTCAGATCCAGTGCCTGGATACGGTTCCAGGTTCCTGCTGTGCGGACTGAGGCTGGGAAAACGAGTCTTTTTTATTATGGTCCTTGGTCTTGGAATGACCTTCAATCACGCCTCAAACTGAGGGCACTTGTCTCTATAGCCTGTTTTAAATTGAAGTTGTCTGAAGTCCTTACTACCAGCTGCTCTTGCAGTAATAAGTAGTACCTTTCTTACTGTCCTAATGTGCACAATGTATTGACTGCTTTTTTGTCTTTTGTTTTCTTAGTTATGTTTCTGTATATTATATGTTTGTGTTATGTGTAACGTTGCTGCCTTCTTGGCCAGGTCAGCATTGAAAATGAGATTCTATCTCAATGCTTTTATCTGGTTAAATAAAGGTTAAATAAAAAAAAAAATAAAAAAAAATCTGCTGAGTTCCTTGCGGAATCAACGTACCTCCAGTCATTCCTGTCAGTCAGCTCTTGTATCTCAGCTACGCGGGCGCCAACGAAGACCTTGAACCGGCAGGACTCAGACTTCAACCATGTCAACACTGTTGTGGAATCAGACCACAAGATCGTCCGGTCGATGTTGATGGTGAGTTCCCTTGCCAGAACCTGCGACAACTGTGCACCAGTGAGTGCAGCACAGAGTTCCAGTCGAGGCATGGAGTGGAAGCGCTTAGGAGCGACTCTGGAGCGGGCCATCAGGAACGACAGGTACACAACACCATGTCGTCAGTAGTTCGAAGGTACGCCACCGAGCCGTAAGCTTCTTCCGAGGCGTCACAGAATATGTGCACCTGTCTCTGTAGAGCGGAGATCTCCACTTCCTTTGGTAGGTATGGCCGGGGCAGGTTGACCTGAGGCAGGACTTGTAGTTCTTCCTCCCAGACTTTCCACTGCTGTAGAAGCTCTTGAGGTAGCAGCGGGTCATCCCATCCACGATGTTTATCCCATAGGTTTCTGACGAGTATTTTTGCCCTGGTTGTGTAGGGTAAGATGAACCCTAGCGGGTCATACTGACTTGCCAGCACTTTGTAGATGTAGTTGCGCATCGTGATTTCACCATAATCCACGATACGCTGCTTGTAGCCCAGGATATCCTTTTGGAAGAGCCATCTCAGTACTAATGGATTCTGGGACATCTGTCTTGTTCTGAGCCAGCCATAGCTCAACACTGGTAGAGCGAGTCTCTTCTGGTAGGTGACTGATGACCTCTGGTTGATTGCTGGCCCATTGACGCAACTCGAAGCCTGCAGATGCTAGGATGGCTCGTAACTTGTCGACCAGGTACCTCGCCTCAGCAATGGTGGGGACGCTCTGTAGGCAGTTGTCCACATAAAGGACTTCTCGACTGAGCTCCTCACCTCTTCGTCTGGCTAACTATGGTCGATGACGTGGCGCTGAAGGGCAAACGTAGCACAGCAGGGGCTACACGTCGTTCCAAAAGGTAACACTTGCCACTTGTACACCACAGGAGGATCTTGACTGCTGTCTCGCCAAACAAATCTGAGCAGGTCTCGATCTTCTGGGAGGAGTCGAACCTGGTGGAACATGGCCTTGATATCTCCACTGATTGCTACTGCATGCTCTCGGAAGCGTAGCAGGACTCCCAGGAGAGATATCTGTTCTTGCCATTATGGCTTACCATGTAGTGAGGAATGTACCACGACTCACAACCTTCCTCTACTGGTACTTCAGGGTCACACTTGATGACTGAGCCTGCCTTGATCAGCTTTTCCATCTCCACTTTGTAGGCTTCCGCCTGCATAGGGTTCTTGGCCAATCTCCTTTCTATACTCCTTCTTTAGTAGCTTGAAGGAGTGGCATGTCTTTCCGGCGTAGCAGCGGGGTGGCATAACGGAATATGTCGTTAACCTGTACTCTGATGGTTTTGGTCTCCAGGATACCGATTGGCCTCTTGGTCCTCCCTCGAACGTGTGACTAGTTTCTCGCTTCTGAAAGGAAGAGTGTCGACATGCTTCGTCAGCTCACTCACTTGTGGTGATACTGATGTGAAAAGGCACTGCTGTGGTTGTGCGAGATGATAGACAACACTGGCTGGGCCTTGCAGCGTCCAGCCATGTGTGCCTTTTGATGTGATACAGTTCAGCTTTGATTCCATCATCTCATTAAACCTTTTTAAAGCATACTTTAGTTCTGTGAAGGGATATAAGGGATATATGCACTGTACTTCACTTTAATTAATAATGTATGCTGAAAAGCGTATATATACTACAGCATCATTTTCTGTTGAATAGATTTGAGTGGTTCAAAATTTCGGGTCGCGATTTATTGACAAAGGAAAAAGTGGGTCCCGAGGCCTGACCAGTTGAGAACCACTGTCCTAAGCTAAATGGACTATTCGACCGCAACCCTGGCCCTCCTCTCTTCTTCAGGTGTTTCTAACCTGAGCCTCCTCTCTTCTTCAGGTGTTTCTAACCTGAGCCTCCTCTCTTCTTCAGGTGTTTCTAACCTGAGCCTCCTCTCTTCTTCAGGTGTTTCTAACCTGAGCCTCCTCTCTTCTTCAGGTGTTTCTAACATGAGCCTCCTCTCTTCTTCAGGTGTTTTCTCTGCAGAGGGTGAACCCCTCTCGTCTTCAGAGGATTGTAACGAACAGTATCCGAGGGTTCTCCGTGTTGATGGTTCCCATTGCCGCTACAGTTCCCTCTGTGAGTAACGGTTCCCTCTGAGTGACAGTTCAAGTATTCACTGTTTCAAGTATTCACTGTTTCAAGTATTCACTGTTTCAAGTGTTCACTGTTTCAAGTGTTCACAACAGTGAACACTGTTCCAAGTGTTCACTGTTCCAAGTGTTCACTGTTCCAAGTGTTCACTGTTCCAAGTGTTCACTGTTTCAAGTGTTCACTGTTCCAAGTGTTCACTGTTTCAAGTATTCACTGTTTCATGTGTTAACGGTTTGAAGTGTTCACTGTTTCATGTGTTAACTGTTCAAGTGTTCACTGTTTCATGTGTTCAAGTATTCACTGTTTCAAGTGTTCACTGTTTCATGTGTTAACTGTTTCAAGTGTTCACTGTTTCATGTGTTCACTGTTTCAAGTGTTCACTGTTTGAAGTGTTCACTGTTTGAAGTGTTCACTGTTTCAAGTGTTTTTTGTTTCATGTATTCACTGTTTCAAGTGTTAATGTGTTCATGTCCCCCTTCAGGGTCTGGCTCTGTACTGGCTTTCCTCCTCTCTGATTGGTCTATCCCACAACCTGCTCCTCAGGTCCCGCCTCCTCCACAGACTCCTCCGATTGAAGACTGTCCGTCAGTCTGAGACTCCGTACAGAGACCTGCTGAGTGCCTTCAAGTCAAAATACTGCAGATAAACACACAAACACACACACACACACACACACACACACACACCTTTTGAGGAGAAGTGTTCTGATGTGTCATTAATTGTCTAATCTGTGTGTTCTTCAATCAAATAAAACTTCCACATTTGGTGTTTCTTTTTTCACGTCTGTAACCAATCAACAGTTAAATCTAATGATATCTAAAGTGTATTCATGTGTTGCTGTGTCTGAGTTTCAGTAAACAGGAAGTGCAGTCACCTCTGAAGCATTTCCCGTTCTGTGTTTACGACCCGAAAGAAGTGAAACAGTTTTAAATATATAAGATAATTTAATCTAAATATTATTATTTAATTATTATATTGTTGTTCCCGCCCTGGGTTCGGTCTGTAAGGAGGAGTCGAGTCTAAAGCCTGCCTCAACCTCACAGAGCCGAACAGATGCAGCGAGACAGCGACGCGGTAGGTGTTTGTGTGTACGTGTTAGACTTTATATATTTTCATATTGTAGAGAGATTTTTACATCTCAGATCTGCTCGGGGAAAGCTGTAAATCTGCTCTCATCTCAGAAGGGCACTCGATACCGCGTGAGAATATAGCCGGCCCGCCCAGCTGTCGCCCATCAGCTGTAGAGAGTTAACTAATTAGAGGGGCGTGGCCCCACTGCTGTGAGAACTCAGCAATCAGGCTCCTTTTTAGGTAGCTATTTCCTGGAGCGTCAGCGTCAGACAGCCGAAGACATTAGAGTCCTGCGGGAGTAAGACTGACAAAGACATTGGAGTCCTGCGGGAGTCACGAGGAGGCAAAGAGGAGGCAAATCCTCCTCTGATTGAGCTAAGTATCGCTGGTGTTTTCTTTCATTTGGTTGTTTAGCCCCTCATGCTATAATCATGTGTATTTTCTCCATTCCTGTTCACGTGTCCTCTCTCTATTATCACTGGCCCCGTGTATCTCGTAATCGATATAATCGGCCTGCTCTCGTCTATCCCACATGCTCCACTGAGATCCAACATCTAGTTTCAGGTGGCCTGTGGAACTGCCAGTCAGCTGTTCCTAAGGCTGACTTCATCTCTGGCTACGCTTCCCTGCAGTCCCTGGATTTCCTTGCTCTCACTGAGACCTGGATTACTCCATCCAACACATCCACCCCAGCAGCTCTCTCCACAGCATACTCCTTCTCCCATACACCCAGACCCACTGGCAGAGGAGGTGGCACTGGTCTCCTGCTCTCTCCCAAATGGAGCTGTTCCCTCTTCAAGCGACCTAACTTCACTCCTTCCACCTTTGAATTCCATGCCGTCACAGTAACCCATCCTATACAATGAACCATTGTTGTTCTCTACAGTCCACCAGGCGCCTTGGGGGACGTCTTGGAGGAATTAGATCATCTCCTCTCACACATCCCTGAAACTGGCCCTCCCGCTGTACTTCTGAGACTTCAACCTCCAGACGGGGAAGATAGACGAACTAACATCTCTGTTAACCGCCTTTGCTTTCTCACTGTCTCCATCCCCACCAACTCATAAAGCTGGCAATGTCCTTGATCTCATATTCTCAAGGAACTGCACTACTTCTAACCTCTCTGTAAACCCGCTCCACACATCCGATCACTTCTTCCTTTCATTCTCTCTACCCCTTTCCAAACATAACAAACTAATCTCTTCTCATCCTGCACCTGTCCGCCGTAACCTTCGTTCCCTCTCCCCCTCTACCTTTGCCTCATCGGTGCTCTCAGCCCTCCCTTCCTCTGACTCTGTCCTCTCACATCACGGCAGGCTCGTCAGTCCCCCCCTGCTCCCTGGCTAAGTGACGCACTGCGTGCTAATAGAACCGTCCTTCGGGCAGCAGAGCGGAAACGGTGGAAATCCTAACACCGTGACGACCTCCTAACCTATCAGGCTCTCCTCTCCTCTTTCTCTGCCTCGATCTCTCAGGCAAAGAGCACTTTCTTTCAAGATAAGATCCAATCTTCCTATTCCAATCCCAAAAAACTATTTTCCATCTTCTCCACCCTCTTGGACCCTCCCAAAGTCCCTCCCCCTCCTGTCAAGCGACTTTGTTAACCACTTTGAAAAAAAGGTTGATGATATTCGCTCTTCTTTTTCTGACTCACCTTTACTCACCAGACCCTCCTTTCACCCACACACTAACCTCCTTTTCCCCTCTCTCTCCAAGTGAGGTTCTTACCCTCATTACCTCTGCCCACCCTACCACCTGTCCTCTGGACCCTATCCCTTCAAACCTCCTTCAGACTATCGCTCCTGATATTCTACCATTTCTCACCCATTTCATCAACACTTCTCTAACGTCAGGTCACTTTCCAAACAGTCTCAAGGAGGCAAGAGTAAACCCTCTCCTAAAGAAACCCACTCTCAACCCATCTGATGTTATAAACTACAGGCCTGTCTCTCTCCTCCCGTTCCTGTCTAAAACACTTGAACGCACTGTCTTTAAACAACTCTCCATCAGAACAACCTTCTGGATCCGCACCAGTCTGGTTTCAAGGCAGGTCACTCCACAGAAACTGCTCTAATTGCCGTCACTGAGGAACTGCACACTGCCAAAGCAGCCTCCCTCTCCTCTGTCATCATCCTTTTGGACCTGTCTGCTGGCATTCGACACGGTGAACCATCAGATCCTCCTTCGCACTCTCCAAGAACTTGGAGTTTCAGGCTCTGCACTTTCCCTCCTCACCTCATACCTCAAAGACCGTACCTACAGGGTAACTTGGAGCGGGTCCGAGTCCGACCCTTGTCAATTAACTACAGGGGTCCCTCAGGGCTCTCTTCTTGGTCCCCTCCTCTTCTCCCTGTACACAAACTCGCTCGGATCAGTTCATTAGCCCGCATGGTTTTTCATACCACTGCTACGATGATGACACCCAATTAATTCTGTCTTTCCCCGCTCAGAGACCCAGGTCGTCGCACGCATCTCTGCTTGTCTAGCTGACATCTCTCAGTGGATGTCTGCTCATCACCTCAAGCTCAACCTTGACAAGACTGAACTGCTTTTCCTTCCGGGAAAAGATTGTCCCACTCTTGACCTGACGATCAACATCGGCACCTCTGTTGTTTCCCCGACTCAGACGGCAAGGACTCTGAGTGTGACCCTAGATAACAACCTGTCCTTCACTGCAAACATCGCTGCTACAACCCGCTGCTGCAGATACACGCTGTACAACATCAGGAGGATACGTCCCCAGCTGACCCAGAAAGCCACGCAGGTTCTGGTCCAGGCTCTCGTCACCTCACGCCTAGACTACTGCAACTCCCTCCTGGCTGGTCTACCTGCATGTGCCATCCGACCTCTGCAGCTCATCCAGAATGCAGCGGCTCGTCTGGTCTTCAACCTTCCTAAATGTCCCCCCCCACTCCGCTCCTCCGCTCCCTCCACTGGCTCCCGGTAACTGCTAGAATCCACTTCAAGACACTGGTACTTGCGTACCATGCTGCGAATGGATCTGGCCCTTCCTACATCCAGGACATGGTTAAACTGTACACCCCAGCACGTGCACTACGCTCTGCATCAGCCAAACGACTCGCTGCGAGGGGGACCCAAGTTCCCATCAGCAGAAACACGTGGGTTTGCTATCCTGGCTCCAAGATGGTGGAATGAGCTCCCCATTGACATCAGGACAGCAGAAAGCTTACACACCTTCCAGACTGAAAACTCATCTCTTTCGACTCCACTTCGAGCCATAGAATTAATAACAAAGCACTTATATACTAATAAAGGACTGGCTTATCTATAGCCAGCTTGAGTAGCACTTGAAATGTTTGGCTCTATGAAACCTGATGTACTTCCTGGTATGTCTTCCTGGTATGTACTTATTGTAAGTCGCTTTGGATAAAAGCGTCAGCCAAATGCAATGTAATGTAATGATATGACTGCGATTAAATCAGCATACTTCTGCCAGGGGATGCCACCCCATGGATATTTGTCTAGTCCCGCCCACATGTTCCGGGTGTTACAGCCTCTGAAGTCAGACTCCACCTTCTCTTTGCGCTGCCAATTGCTCTGCGGAGTCCATACAATAGTTCATATTCCCTGAACTCCTCCAGATCTCCAGCTCTGTGCGCGCTTTCAGCTTGGTTCGCACCTCGCCGTTTATCCAAGGCTTTTGATTCGGGAATGTTCGTACAGAAACCTTCGGTACCACTTCATCGATGCATTTCCCAATGTAGCAGATGACCGTGTCCGTGTGTGTTGATGTCCTCAAACACACTCCATTCAGGAGCTGCAGTGCTGCAGAGCTGAGTCTGCTTGTAAGCAGGCAGCAGAGAAATGTGGTCTGATTTGCCGAAGGGAGGGCCAGTATGTTCCCCCCGCGTGTCGGACAGCTGATGTGTTAGTATTTCGGCAGGACTTTCTTCATATTAGCGGTGTTAAAATCCCCGGCCACAGCGAACGCCGCCCCCTAACCTTTGACCCGAGGGCACGACTCACTCCGAGATTTACAAAAACCTAAAGAACTAGAGGAGACGGAACACCACCAAAGAAGAAGAGGGGCTCAGTGGGTCATTTGAAAGCTAACTTTAGGAAGCAACAATTACATTCTGGTTTGAAGCTTCTCCGGGATCAGGTGTTTATTCTGAATATATTATATAAAGATGAGACCCTTGGTGATGTCAACGTGAGGAAAGAACATGTGACCCAGAGTCTTCCTCGGAAACTTCATCAGCTTTATTTTCTAACAAAAGACAGGAAACTGTAAAAACATAACGAGCACACTTCCTGCTGACCTCAAAGGTAAAGTCTGCACGGAGGCGTCCGATTGGCCGAGCCACTATGACGTCATCATACGAGGCGCAATGCTCATCGACATCAACTCCTGGAAGAGAAGCTTACAGGCGTACGGCATGCGCACCAGCGAGATCTATGGGGGGGACAGGTGAGAGAAAATACACCTGGTTAGTGGGGACAGGTGAGAGGAAATACACCTGGTTAGTGGGGACAGGTGAGAGAAAATACACCTGGTTAGTGGGGACAGGTGAGAGGAAATACACCTGGTTAGTGGGGACAGGTGAGAGGAAATACACCTGGTTAGTGGGGACAGGTGAGAGGAAATACACCTGGTTAGTGGGGACAGGTGAGAGGAAATACACCTGGTTAGTGGGGACAGGTGAGAGGAAATACACCTGGTTAGTGGGGACAGGTGAGAGGAAATACACCTGGTTAGTGGGGACAGGTGAGAAAAAATACACCTGGTTAGTG
>CADEHL010000924.1:0-2500 GCA_902827135.1 Harpagifer antarcticus
CACACACACAGAGAGAGACAATCACACACACACACACACACAGAGAGAGAATCACACACACACACACTGAGAGAGAATCACACACACACACTGAGAGAGAATCACACACACACACTGAGAGAGAATCACACACACACACTGAGAGAGAATCACACACACACACACACACACACACACACACACACACACAACACACACCACACACACACACACACACACACACACACACACACACACACACACACACACCACACACACCACACACACCACACACACACACACACACACACACACACACACACACACACACCATGAAGTCCCGCAGCTTCAGGCGTCCCTGGGTGCAGTTGAAGAACGTGTCGTGCTGTTTGATGATCGAGCCCTCTGATTGGCTGAGCTCTGCGGCCCTCGCGGCCAATCGCGTCGGGTCGCTCACTTTGGCTTTGATCTCCACATTAGACGGCATGACTCTACTGAGCATGCGCACAAAAGGAGAAACTATCAAGTTACAGGATTTCAGAAAAAAGTGAGAATTTTTGAATTTTTTTTTGAAAAATGACATAATTTTGAATAAAGTGAAATTGTATACAACTTGTTGACCATAAAATATACGTAGACTATTAGTCAAATACACACAATGACGGCCATAATGATGCTTATACTTGACCACATTTTAATTCAGTATTTGTATCTGTAACAGAGTATGTAAACACTGTACTGCTAGTAGCTTTAGCATAAACATGAACCTGTTACAGTACATCATATGCTAACAGCATCATCACATGGGCCAGCTTGTTAGCTACCTAGCTGCTCCAGCTAACAAACATCATATGAAAGTTAACGGACAGCAAACACACAGAGCACATTCATACAAACTGACACTGCAGACAGAAGTTAAGTTAGTAGTTTAACCTGTTATCCGTGTCTCTGTCTCTCCGTGTGTTCACACTAGATTTTCCCGCGAAAAACCTCCTCCGGGGCGGAGCAGCAGCGATCTGAGAGCAGCTGGAGGACCAGGAAGAGGACCGGGAGAAGCGGGTAAACTGACCGCACATCAGTGCTCTGTAACGGGGGAGAAACATTTCTACAGGGGGTACTGCTCCATTTCACCGGAGACGATCTACGGCTGCGCAGGAGACACTGTATAAACGAAACGAAGACGTCTCACTCCGCTTATTTTTTGCTACACTCAAAATCCACCGTGGCTGCTTTTAAAGGAATACTTCTTATGTGTGTCTATTAATTCTCATTATATACCCATAACAACCCGTGTTGTGTTTATTTTGCTATTAGGATTACGTTTTATTTTGTAATGTAACATATTTGTTCTGTTTCAGGCATTTTTATATTTTAATCACATTTTTTACCTTAATTTCTATTTCAATTTTTACTCTTTTATTTCAATTTCTATGTTTTTCTTCTATCATTATTTTATAAAAACAGTACTTTACAAAGGGAGAGAGACCATAGACTGTATATACTATATATATAGAGACACATTTCTACAGGGGGTTCTCCTCATGGAAGGGCCGCCTCCCTTTCATAAGAGACGATCTACGGTTGCGCAGAAGAAACGGTGTAAAGGAAACGAAGACGTCACACTCTGCTCCTTTTAGTAACAGCATAAAACATGCCTGCCTTTTAAACCAATGCTAATCTTTAAATATTTTTGTTTAATTCTTTGGATCATTTCTTAAATAATGTTTTCTGTACGTTGATTTTAATTTATATTTATCTATTGTATTATTATTCATATATTGCAAATATTTATCATGGGATGTTTAATGGTGATCTCTAGTGAGTACGTAGTAAGTCGTTTCCCCTCTGGTAGTGTCTCTTCTTACTGACTTTTAATGATATGACTTCATTCAGTATTTCTATTTATATCTGTTCACACACACACACACACACACACACACACACACACACACACACACACACACACACACACACACACACACACACACACACACACACACACAAAACATGACTACATTTAGCTCGCCGGCTCATCAATCAAATTGGGCCTGTGTGTGTGTGTTTTGTGCGTGAGTGTGTGTGTTTTGTGTGTGTGTGTGTGTGTGTGTGTGTTTTGTGCGTGTGTGTGTGTGTTTTGTGTGTGTGTGTGTGTGTGATGTCTGGCATTACTGGGCAACTGTAGAGAGTCATGGTGGGAGGAGAGAGAGAGAGATGGAGAGAGGGAGAGAGAGAGAGAGAGATGGAGAGATGGAGGGGGAGAGAGAGAGAGATGGAGAGAGGGAGAGAGAGAGAGATGGAGAGAGGGAGAGAGAGAGAGATGGAGAGAGGGAGAGAGAGAGAGATGGAGGGGGAGGCAGAGGTTGTTTGGCATTTGTGAACATACTGATGAGGACAGAAGCAGCAGCGAAGAGGAGAAACAAAGTCGTCTGTGAGTAAAACACTTTAAATATAACAGTAATTAAGTTATAAAGTATCGAGAGTCGGTCTGTGTGTCAAATGAACTTTTAAAGAAGTTGTATTG